>JAKGUB010000327.1:2232500-2345000 GCA_026261675.1 Hippocampus mohnikei
CCAGTCTGAGCTAATGTTTGGCGATACGAGAGGAGAAAGCCATTAGGAGGAAGTGGGTGGAGTTCAGAGTGACGTGGGGAGCGGGCTTTTAAGGAGCCGCTCTATAAACATGTGCAATAATAACACTGAAAAGTGGAGTGGGGGGGGGCAGATAACCCCCTGTATAAATAGATATTATATATACAGTATAATTATACTAATAATATTACAGGTTTCATGGAGGATAAGGAATATATGCATTGACTGCTATCAACGCGAACTTTCGGCACATCAATGTCGCTTTGCGTCGTTAAAGCCAAGCGTTTCAAAAGTATTCTTTCAAGCCTGGGTTACAGTTTCAAAGGAGAAGTAGGATTTCAAATAACGGTTTCAAGACAGTTTCAAAGTTCTCTGGTGGAGGTAATGCATTAAATAAAGAAGGCTACCTATCAAAGGGACGGACGGACTCACAAGGGTTAAGAAGACCACATGACGACGGCGACAGGGCTGAAGCGAGCTCAGAGACTCGGCGGGACGCCGTGGGAACGAGCTCAAATACGGCGCCGTGCTTTCATTTGACGGCTCCGCACTAGCCGAGGAATGAAAGCCACGTTCCTGTGAAGCAACAAAGCAACTCTGCGCTTTTTACAAGTCATCCGCGGGGGCCCGAGGATGCCCTGCAGCCAGCACTTTCGCCCCTATCAATCCTGTGTGTCCACTCGGGTGTGGAGCATGTAACCGGATTACAGTAATCTGATTAGAAAAAATGGCTCATACTATAAATTAGATACTGTTGGGTTGGCACAATAAGATTAGCAAATCTTATGAAAAAAAAAATGCTGGTCAGCAGGATTGTGGAGAAGTATCTTTGAAAGAATGACAGTGACCATAAAAGGATTTTTACTGCAAATAGACATGAAAGTAGAAGGACAGTAATCCCCCAAGATTATGGATCGAGCCCCCTAAAAATGTCCATCATTTCCTATATTAATAGTGTCAACTGTGCATTTATACGACAAATTACGATCCCCAAACACTTGATTTCAATTTCATATTTTGTCTTTGTGTATACAGTATTGTAAACTGTTGTCTTGAGAAAATATGTTATATTTATAATAGAAAAATATGAAACCAAAGTGGCCAGCCTAAAACACATGATTTGCTTCTGCCTGTGCTATTCTGTCACCAACCTTTATGATTGTTGATTGTTATCGTTTGAATTTGTGGAATGTACAGTCTGACGACAGGGTGAACAATATCAAAAATAAATAAATGGAAGAAACAACACATCGTTAGGCTGCTAGCAGAATTGCCTGCCCAAAATTGTTTCTTTCTCCTTTTCCAAAAATCTTCAAATATGATTAAGGCAACTATTTTTTTAAGGTCATGATCTGCCAAAATTTCTCCAGCAATATTAAAATTCATTTCACGTATGATCTTATATGCATCATATGTAACAATCATCGGGACCAAACCCTGCCACAACGAGCGAACATTTCAACGTCATTTACATTTGGACCCCGACGCTAATTAAAAAGCTCGATGTAGCTGTCATTCCGCGGCGAGTGTGACATGTGAGCTTGTGCAGTGGAAATGATGCCAAGCAGAGCATTCAATTGTCATTTATTATCGATTATCGTGGTATGTGTAGGGTTTTAAAAGTTTTGGTTTTAAACCTGGGTTGCGGTTTCAAGTTCGTTTCACGTTAGCGATGTGGTTCCAAAGTATAATTTTGGAGTGAAGGTTTTAGACAAAGTTTAAGATTGCACACCTTGTCAGGGTTTCAATTTAGGGGTTCAAGCCCGAGCGAGAGTTTCAAATGAGGTTTTCAAGCCTGGGGGTATGGGTTCCAAATTGGGGATTTCAAATTATGATTTCAAGCCAAGGTTTGAATTTTCACAATAGGGTTTCGAGATTGGCTTGTGGTTTCGAAAGCAGAGTGAGGGTTTTAAAGGATGGTTCAATTTGGGGGACATTTTTAAAATGTGGTTTCAAGCTTGGGTTACGTTTCAAAGAACGGTTTAGCTTTCAAATCAGGCTTTAAAGCTTAGTCCAGGACACAGTTTGGGTTTTGAAGTTGGGTTTCCAAAACATGGTTTTAATACAGCGTTACAGTCGCCAACAAAGGTTAGGATTTAAAATTTGGGTTTAACCCTTTCAGTGACAGCGGTTACTACAGTGGACAGTTTATCGTGTTGTCAGGTTACAGGGTGCGTGAAAGGGTTAAGGCCAAGGTTTGGGTTTTCAAATTAGGGTTTCAATCTAGGAGTAAGGCTTTTAAATCAATATTTAAAAGCAGGGTCAAGAAATTCAAATTGGAATTGTAAGACTGCTTTAAGGTTTTTAATCTGAGTTAAGAGTTTCAAGGTAAGGTTTCAAACAAGATCCTTGTGAGAGCTTTTTTTTTTTGTCAATTTGTGTCTTGCTTGAAACTTGCAGGTTAGGATTTCCTCATGCCTTCCACATAACATGACCTTCTTCCACCTCTGGTTTGAAGAAATATGGCCCGGTGCTACGCCGATAATCCTGAGGTGCATTTCACATTCGGGAGTCCTTTTTGTCCCCGCGCTATCGGGGCGCACCATCCGGAGTGTCTCGCGACTCGTTAGGCCCAGAAACAGATAAGCTGGAGATGTATTGCCCCATTTACGGCCCACGTTCAATCCTTGGGTGGCCGCCGCCGGTGAAGGTGCCGTTAGCGCCTTGGAAAATTCAACGCGGCATAGGCTTTCGTCCATGGTGAGTCGATGACATCAGAGCAGGAGGACTGAGGTAACGGGGGGCGCCAACGACAGGTCTGTTAGGTTGATGGAAGTGTGTTATTCCGCGCAGTGAGAAAAGTAAAATCATTCATCGAGGCAGGAGATGGAGGAGGTGGAGGTTTGTTTGGTTCGTTGGTGTTTCAAGAACCCACACCTAGAGAATCGAATTATTATCATGCAAAAATAAATAAATAGGAGTTAAAAATAAAGTTTAAGGTATGATTTCGAGCCAGGGTTCAGGTTTTCAAAGCTGTTTCAATCTTAGGTTCCAGTCTCAAATACGGGTTATGGTTTCAAGAGTTAGGGTTTCAAACAATGGTGAGTAGTCTCAGGCCAGGGTTGTGACTTTTAAATTTAAATTTTAAGACAGGGCTAGTGTTCAGTTTCAATTAGGAGATGTCATATTATAATTTCAAATTTGTTCGTTTTTTTTTTACTGAAGCTCAAAATCATACTTTTAAGCAAAGTTGGCGTTTCAAACAAGGGTTACGGTTTTAAATTGGGGCTTCAAATAAGGGTAAAAGGTCTGGGTTAATTTCAAACTCTCATCCTGACCCTTTGAACCTGAGTTTCAAGTTGATTTTTGGTGATAAAAATGGGCTAAGGTTTCGAAAAGAAAATGTTGATTTCAAAGTAGGGTTTCAAGACCGTGTTAGGGGTTCAAGTTAGTGTGATTTTTCAAAGTAAAAGAGCAAAAGAATATAAATGACATCATTTTAAAAAGTCGTTTCCTTTTCTTGGTAGCAAACAGCCTGGTGATTGGGGACCTCTGAGCTCCAGAACTGGATTCAGAGTTTTTATTTTGCATCATTAATCACAGCGCAATTTTAGCATCCCAAACATCTGTCGGGGCCTACACGGACGCTCCAAGAGGAGCTTTGGTCCTTGTCGATTGCCCCATTCTTTACTTTAATCACCACAAATGCAGTTTCAAATGGTGGCGGCGACACAAAGGGCTCCAAACGTCCTTGCCAGACCTTTTCCAGTATGTATAAATCATCCTATCATCTGCATGCATCTGTCGGCTAACCCCGGAACGTCTGTCAGATAGGTCATTCATATACATGCAAAATAGCAGCGGGCCCTGAGACGGACCCCTGGGGTATCCCTCCACGACTGTTCTCGGAAAATTGTACTCGTCCCCTGAGGTGCAAGGCAAAGCATGCAGAAAAAAACTATTTTGATTTCAACACACGGTGATGAACATTACGAGAGGACGTTTGTAGTCAGCGTGATCTCACAGGAAATCTTCTGTCCAACACAAATGGACCCAAGCACAAATAGCAAATTCATGCCAATAATTCATGCTCCCTGAAAGTGATTATAAAGTACATATATTGATTATTTCAACCATAAATATACAACAAACTATGTCCCCGGAATTCGCTGGCAGAATTTCAAACATCCGCAAACACAGTTGCATTCTGAAAATTACACATATGCTGGTGACACTCATTAATAAAGTACATGGCTTGAGAACGAGCCAACCTATGCTATAATCTGGAGGCGTGTCTTGATCATCTGTAGCGTTTTGCTTCTTAAACATTACAAAAGTAGGATGCATGTTATTGGTCCTGCCTGACACAGGGAATAAGGAGACCACTCAACGCTTCAATCAATGTAACATGCATATATACATACATATATATATATACATACATATATACTGTACATATATACACATACATATATATATACATATATATATACACATATATATATATATGTATATATATATATATATATATATATATATATATATATATATATATGTATATATATATATATATATATATATATATATATATATATATATATATATATATATATATATATATATATATATATATATATATACACACATACATATACATATATGTGTGTATATATATATATAATTTTTCCGCTGCAGCACTCATTAAAATACGGCTTGGTTTTAAATGTGCAGACGGCGAGGCTTCAGTGACAAATTGGCTGAGGCGACAGCCTTTTTCTCTTCACACTTGCTGGAATATTGGCCTAGCGCTCATTAGCGTAGCATGCGATGTATGCACTCCATTGGAGATAAGGTCAGCCCCTTCGTCACTTGTTTTCCTCGCCAGGGGTGACAGTTTCATTTTGGCATCGCCTGTGCACATGTATACAAAAAAAACAGCGCAAGATGAGGGTCTTAAATCACAAAATCACGGCATAACCACGAGAGCGTTTTGCGCGACACTCCACCTGAGATCGTCGGAGGACGTTTGGCGGTCGTACTAGCGGCGCCCGTTTGTAATCCCCCTGCCACCCCCCACTGAGTCGCGGTGTTATCTACGTGCACCGGGAGTAATCTGCCGGTGTGCTAATGTCATTTCCGACGCTTTATCTCCTCTGTGCTCGCTCGTCTAATTGAGCCTGCGGTGTGTGCCGTTGCGCTTTTCCAATGGAGACGTCTAATAGCGCTCGCTTGTCCAATTCTACTTGAACAGACAGGACAGTTAAACACGCAGCTTGATAAGGGCCAGAGATTAACACCTGCAATGTAAACGTGAAGGAAAGAATGTGTACTTCTCCTTAGCTTGTAATCAGTTGCCCATGCAGCCTCAGAACATTTACATTTTTAATACATCGCAGACCGAAACGGATGATTGGATTTTTTTTTGCTTGTTTGTTTTTTTTTTCCCGCTGAGGACCACCTCAAAAACAGAGCTGGGATTCGAACCATGAACCTTTCGACAATGATGCGATAAGCACACACCTGCTACTGCTTTCCCATCATCTGCAATACATTTTAGTTCAAAATGGGGAAACCTATTGAAATTGGAAGACTCTGCATAAACACACTTGATGATGCTTGTTGCTCGGCGACCGGTGGTCTAATGCAAGTAACAGTGTGTTGTCAAAGCTCTGGCTGAGAGGAAATTGGTGTCACGGAAGTACAGGTATGTTCGATTGAAACATCCTCAGAGATTAACCTCTGTGTTTGTCAGGGAGGAACCAAGTTTAGCCTGGGTTGTTAGTGGAAGTTACAGAGAGTTTTAGCTGCATGCACAAGTACCCTATTTTCTGCACTATACGGCGCACCTAAAAGCATTCAAACGTTTTGGGCTTCATGTGACCGGCAGATATTTTGCATTTTAGGCAAAATCGGTGATTGGTTGTCACGGCATTATTTGCCAATCCACCAATGATGTCTACTCGGAGCCGCAAAATAAGACATTCCAGCAAACACAATCTCGTACACTCCGGGGATGTTCTCTGCTGCCATATTTACGGTTTAAACTGCCGCAAATAGCGGGGGGCTTTACTGTACGTGCTTTTCATTGGGCAGCTCACCCGGAAGCCCTTGCAATGAAGCAAACTGGATCATGCCTCAAACGTCTCTCATTCACTTCACAGCACAAACAGATCCCAATTGAATCCAGTTGTCTCTGCAGTAAACCAACTGGGCATATTTACACCTGAACTGAAGGCAACCTTATCCACAGCTCGCCCGCTAAGTCGGCATTGTTCCGGATGCCCTCAGCAGCCGCTTCTCTCAAACGGATTAAATCCGCGATGCTCGAAAGGACGCGGCAGCGCTGAAGAATTTCATTACGGAGCAGGTGCAGCGGAATCACAGCGCGCTCAGCTTCTGCCGCTGAACGTGTTTTTCCTCAGACCACCAGCGGCTCATTAAACACTACAAAGTGCACAAAGGGAGCCCGCGCTAAGTGTCACGTTGAGTCTTTCATTCGAGTGCTGTGTGTAGAGAGCTTTGGAAACCGTGTGTGAAAGAAACCGTTTGCACCTCTTCCTACGCAAACAGAGACAACAACCGCGTTATGCAACTTTACACTTCTTAAAATAACACTTTGTGGTAAGTTTACGAAGCCCCGTTTCACTTTCACAACGAAGACAAATTGACACGCAAAAAATGCGATTACATGCATGGAGTCCTGTTACACCGGAGGTAGAAAGGGATTTGTGCAAAAATAACCAACTGGGAATAGACCTCAATCATTATTATTCAAAAAAAAAAATTGGGATCTTTCCTGCTCGTCATGTCAAGTCGGCATTGCTATCAACTGTTTTTAAGTTGAAAGTCAAAATTAGGAGGCGAATCTCAGATTGCCACGATTATGAGGGAGAGAAATAGCAGTTGCATTATTTGAAATCTCTATAGATGTGAAAGAAATTCAAAGTAAGTTCCACAAGACCATTATCAAGACTCACATTTTGCATCCTTACACAGGATAATAACTACCGTAATTCCACTGCACACTGTATAAAAGCCTTTTTCCTAATCCATTATTAGCCATGTTGTCCGGGGCATATTTATGACTCATTATCAGTAACGAGGAGCAAGCTCTCAGTCTGATATTGATTTTTTTTTTTTTAAGTCGAAGTGGTTCTTGCGAGCAGGCGGTCTGCTGAGCCAATAAAGTGTTGAGAAGTCAAGAGGTGACAAAACAACAGCATTTTGCAGGAACAAGCAAAGTGGATATGCCATGTTCAGCTAAACATTGATTTAACAGAATCAGCGTCAATACAAAGTGGAAAAAAAAAAAGAGTGACGTGGAATGTTTTGGCGATGGAAGGACGGAAGTAAGGATGCATGGATAAAAAGCGGGTCAGAGGAATGGAAGGCAAAGAGAAACCGAGGAAGGCAGGAAGGGAAGAAGGAAGGATCTAAGTATGCATGAATAAAAACAGGTCTGAGGGAAGGAAGACGGGAAGGAGGGTGGAATGGATGGAAGGCAGGAAAGTCGGTTTCAGGAGAGGGAGGAAGGAAGAAAGGATGCATCCAGTACATAAAAGGCAAGTTTGAGGTTAAGAAGATTGGAAGGAAGGAACCAAGGCAGAAAAGGGGTTTCAAGTGAAGGAAGCATGCGTGAATAAAAAGTAGGATTGAAAAGAAAGACGACAAGAAGGAAGGCAGAGAAGTTGCTTTAGGGAAGGATGCATGAATCAAAAGTAGGTCTGAGAGAAGGAAAGAAGGAAGCAAGTCAGGGAGGAAAGGAAGGACGTCCCAAAAAATAGATCCAAACAAAGGAAGAATGTCAGGATGAATAAAAAGCCAGTTTGAGCAAAGGAAGGAGGTGAAGAAGGCAATGAGGCCATTTATTTTGAAGAGCCACGCAAGATGAAACAATATTTAAGTGTTTCCAGTTCATCGCTTGTGGTACATGTCGCCTTTTCATGCATCAATTTGAACCTTTCTTAGGCATCATCTACTCGCAGGTAGGTCGGCTGCCGACGAGCAAAACCGTTTCCCCCCGTCCCTTCGTCTGGAGCCACATTCTCGCTAATGATCGCCGGCAGCACGGCATAAAAGAAATATAGGGGCCGCTCGCACCTATAATCACAACGACAGACGCCGCGCCCCGAAGAAATTAGCCTGGCTCGTTAAAGTAGTCCTAAGCACGCGCGCCCGCCAAATGAACGCCTAATAAACATTCCACCCTCGTCATTACGATCGAATAAAATCCCCCATTTCATGCCGAGGGTGTGAAATGACCTTTATTAAAAAAGCGTGGCGTGTAGATTGGTTTCGGGAGGGGTAGGGTGGGGGGGCATTGGAGACAAGTGAGGGAGGGCGGAACCATGCGATTGTACGACTAAATATTTATCTGGTCCACAAATGGCACCTGGAGCAAGGTTAGTCGAGAGCTATTTCGTTACAAACTGAAAAACCTTGACAACTGCCGATATGAACTCATTCACTTGCCAGGCCATTTGGGAGCGTTTTGACTTTCCAGACTCATAGAGGCGCCTCGATTAATCGGCAACTAGTCGCTGAGCAATTTCGTCAAGATATTTCTTGAAATCTGCGTCAAAAATTCATTTTGAGACAGATAATAATGTCTTGAATAAAGGGATGATTTATCCGATTCACCAATTATTCGACAAAATAATCATCAGATTAATCAATTAATAAAATAATTAATTGCAGCCCAAGAATATTGTCTTCTACGGCAATATACTGTAAACATCGAATCTACCGAAAACAAAGAGTAGACTCTCTTCTTTCACCAGAAAATCAAAGATTGTCGTTCTCTCGTGATCAGTAAGTAGAATTTGGGTTGGTTTCACCTAAAATAACGGTTTGCGACCTAAAAGGGGAGAAAACCAGCATTTTAGGAACAGAAACAAACATGTCGACAAAAACTCAGACAATTAATGACACCTCAAATTATAACACAACAAAAACAAGAGTAAGACTTTTGTTGGAAAAAAGAATCATTTCATTACAGATATGCAACTCCGTTTCTGGTATATTTAGCATAAAAAATATGGACTTATTTTAAGGGGCCGATGTAATTTTTTTGGCAATTCGTGGCAGGGCTCCAATTCCCGGCAAAGAGAGCCCCTCAAAATTCGCACCGTGAAAACTAGGACACGTGCTCGTATCCGAGTAAAAACGAGGACTAGCCTAGCAGTCCGCCGTTTGTAACCAAAACTGTGTTTAATGTGATACAATTATGTTTTTACCGCCTTATATATCCCTCACTCGCACACAAGCAACTATCCAAGTCGGAAAGGTCAATGCTTTGCAATTTCTCTTTATATGTGAAGCAATGCCTCCCCAGTATGAATTCTTCATGAGTGAGTCGAGAAGGAGCGTAATAAAAAAAATGAAAAAATGTGTTGCTGCAATACAACACGGACAGTCGACGTGACACGCTTGCCTCACGTTGCATTGGCGAGTAAGTCGTTGAACAAGTGCGCAAAGCACCTGATATGAAGCTGCTCTGTGGCTCCCCGGGGACTCTCGCCCATCCCGCGTGATTCTTTGACTGCGATGCCCGTTGAATGGAGAGTTTGAGGGCTGATGCGGACCGCTTCCCTACAGCTGTGTGATGCGCCCAACTGAAGCAACAGATTCCTTGCTGCGTGCTAGCTATGCTGACATTAAAGGGCTACGCACTCCAGTGTTGTTGTTGGAGATGTAGGCTACAGAACTAAAGAAAAAAAAATCTGCCTGCAGTGCAGAACATGGTAAATATTGCTCAGCTTTTCTCACTGCGATCTGTTTGGTGCAGACCCCGCAAGTGCATTGTGTTGTTTTATGGCTTTAATATGGCAATGTTGTCACTTTTATTGTAAATTTTTAGGGGCCTTATTTTCGTAGACAGGCACACTTGCGCGTATTTATTTTCGTGCCCGGGCCAGTCTACATTATCGCGTTTGGGAATTTGGCACCTCATTAGGCCTTCCGGCACACTGAGGGAGTTTTCTATTCCACACCCCCAGCGCACCTGGCAATTTGGTGACAGAAGTTAGATTAGACTTTAGACCGGGTGAAAGCAGGTCTAAGCTGTGGTGCAGGTCGTGAAATGAGATTTTGGGAAAGGGGTTGAGGGACGGTTGGGGTGGTTATCACAAAGACGCACAATAGTGGCTTGAAGGCGGTCTCTGAGCGGATAACCGCACGCCTCACCTGCGTTGGCTATGTGCACAATGGTGCAAACGCCTATATCTAACCATTGTACGAAAATACCCCAAAATATTCGACTGCGCGGGGGATCTCAGTACCACTCTACGCTCTTAGCAGCTGTGGCTAACGTTGGCTTGTTTACTGTGCTAATGCTAGCTTCACGATTACTATATGCATTATTGCTGCAACCATGCTTATGCTTATTTTTATATCAATTCCATTTCCATCTATCCATAGCTATACTTTTCATCATTGGTTTCACTGCACTATAAGCCCAAGTTTCTTCCTAGATGCCACTTGAAATGGGCGGACACATTGAGCACAAGGTGAAGGTTAACTTGTGCCACCTGGCCAAGGCACTTAAGTGGATGTAGGATCAAAAATGTCGCGCCAATTTAAGTGCGCCAACTCATGTTACAGAGGGTAAGCGTAATTTCACTTCTTGTCATCATGGGTTCATTGGTTCAGCCACTGCTGAAAACGGGAGCAAGTTAATCTGGAAGCCAGTTGAACCGCAACACCGGCCCCTTCCGACAGAGAGTTGGTGCATTTTCACTGCAAACCCCCAACGCCCCCACCCTCACCCCACAAATACCGATACTTAGAATTGATGGTATGGAGTCATTTTGGCACTTGGTGCAATATGACAAAGAAAAAAAACATGCCGGAATTATTTAATGGTGTTTAAATGTATTTCAATGAAGAAAATTGCGCAAAAGGAGATATGAGCTTGAGGTAAACAAATTAAATGTACAAGACGTGCCTATGTCAAGAAACACAGAAATAAAAAATGAAATGTATGAGTAATGGCCAGTCAAAGAGTCGGTCAATTATTTTTTGGAAACCATATTCATGCAACCCATACCACGCAGTGGAGTTGGAGCTTCGTGGTTACGTCGAATATTTGACTTTGCATGGTTGAGGTCAGGGCTGATATTCTCATCTGAGCTCAAATTTGCTGAGGCTCATTGCCCTGCAAGTTTTTATCATCTGCTCCAAATAGTTTTCCAATGCTCATCAAACACACTCGGGGCCCACGTCTGCCGAGAACAACGGCTGCCTTTATTGGGCACTGTTGTTTCAGGGTCATTGGAAACATTCCTGTGTTCACGTGACGGCACAGAAGGTGCCCACAGGGCCAAGTCACTGTGTACACACACACACACACACACACACACACACACACACACACACACACAATTCCGCCACACAGAGACGTACTTTGGACAGTGTTGTTTCTGTCCGAGGTGTGAAATGGTTATGGTTGATTTTGAAATGTGTTTAAAGGCCGTTGAAGGAAATGTAAACCTAAAGAAAAGTGTCAACGTGGGAAATAAATTGGAGTCTACAAAGCCAAACAGCACTTAAGGGATCAGGAGGCCTTTGTTGTTCATTTTAAAAAGCAGCAGGAGAAGACGTGAATTACAATGTGAATTAAAACCTGGCACTTATGACTGAGGGTACAATACGTGTACATATAAACTCCGTCAACAACAACACAAAAAAGAACAGGAGCAGATACTTTCAAATGTGTGCAGCCTTATCGACTTGCCAAAGTTTATACGAGAAGAAAAAAAAAAAACACTATCCCCCCCCAAGCAGTCTTAAATGCGTGTGTTGCAGCATTTGTATCCCAGTGTTTCCGATTGTCTTGTTTTCTGGTGAACGAAAACAAAAAACTCTTATTGACCAGAACTTTATCACATTGCAGGGACCAAACACATTGACAAGATACAGCTGATTTGAGGCTAGCTCGTATGGACAACAAACATAACTTTTTCGTCTGCATTTACACTATTCATATTTGTGTACCGAAATCTCTTTATTTGAAGTTACCTACGGTCGATTCACACACCCCGGTGGAAGTAACATCATACAATTAAAGTCACAGTGCACCATGTTGTATCTGGCTTTGGCTAATTAGCTAGCTCTGCAATGTCTGTGCTAGCCACATTTACACTGTCTGTACTGGCTACGTTAAAACCAAAAGCGTTACACAAACATCATTTGTATTCTTTCACTTTATACCAGATGTTGTATATAATTTTAAACTCTTAGCTGCCAGTGAAGTATGAGAAGTGATTGGGGTAGCCACTTTTACATAAACTATTAGCTTGCTTCAATTAGACCGACATCATTTGTTTTAACTATCTTTATGACCTATTTATTCCCTCATTTTACTGCACTAAACTGACTTCGCAGTGGGTTAAAACAATGTATATTGTGTGTGTACTGGTTAGCAGTGTTTTTAAACAATGTTTACAGTGTGTACTGGCTAGCTTTACAACATTTGTTTTGGCTCAGCTAGCTTCCCACTCCTGTGAACCCTTTCTATTTGGGATCAAGCTATGAAGATGCCCAATTTGCGAAGACAGAACCGTGGATATGCCGCGATTCACTGTATATGTTTTCGCTCGCTCCACTTTAGGTACGAACTGGCTTTACATACACCGCTGAGTTGCTTTTACAGCGACAGTGATTTCCACCATGATTAAGCACTTTGCCTCTGTTCTGCCAACTAGCAAGTTGACCACCAGCAGGTGAATTAAATCAGCAAAGTACTTTAAAAAGAGTGAATTTGAGAAGTCCTGGTGTCTATGCCAATCACGGCATAATTTTAAGCTTGGCCTCCCAGCAAGGGATCAGCCAATAAATGGCGTCATGCCTGGACGCAGCCCGAGCAAATTGGGCCTGTGGAACAAGTCAATCCCAAACGCTTGAGGAGAAAGGAAAGAAAGTTTCTTCCCCATCTGCTGTCAGATGTTTGGCTTTCAGCAAAAAGCCTTATCAGTGAATCTATTTTTATACCACTTATTGAGTCCAGATGTGAAAGGGGAGTAAAAGGGAGTTGGACCAACCTGAATTTGATTTCTGAAAAAGACAAAACAGAAAAAGGAAACCTAAAACAAGAAGGTTCGACCCACACGTCGACCTCCAAATATCTCACTGGCTGCAACATGTTGCATTATTAAAATCAAAATAAAATGAACGAGGAAACATCTTGCAGAGACATTCATTCCATATTCTTCCTTTATCTATAACCAGTAGGTGTGCTCTGATACCACCAAAAAACAAAAACAAAATGTTTTTGTTTTTTGCATGGGAAAATCACTTGTTTTATTACTGAATTCTGTTTTGTTCCCAAACTGTGACTTGAAATCCATGGTACGCGCTAAGTTTTATATATTATATATATATATATATATATATATATATATATATATATATATATATATATATATATATAGTTTTATATATATATATATATATATATATATATATATATATATATATATATAAAACTTGGCTGTACCATGGATTTCAAGTCACAGTTTGGGAACAAAACAGAATTCAGTAATAAAACAAGTGATTTTCCCATGCACAACAAATATTTTCTTGTGTCAAAAAAACAAAAAAACAGAGCGAGAGAGAGATAGAGAGGGACTGTAAAAGTCACAGAAAGGCAAACGATGACTTGCTTGAAAAAAATGAAAAAAAACCAAACAAAACACCTGTTGTGAACATTGCGGCTCAGCTCCTCGTTAAAGAACTGACAGCTGTGCAAAAAGTACTAAAATCATGAAGCAGTTGAACATCCAAAAGTTTGAAGAAGCTCAAATGAAGTTCAAGTTCTTTTTAAATGAATTCTGAAATGTTGCCGGAAAACACGATGTGGCGTGTGAGGGTTGGCCAATCTGCGTTTTAATTGTGAATCAAAGTTTATCTCAGCCCCAGTTCATTTGTTGTTTGTTTTAAATTTGCCAAGCAACCAACGGAGCAAATTATATTTCACGCCGGCAGCGCTTTATTGGCAGCGAGTGGCTAGTCTAATGGCAAATTCCATAAAAGCACATTCATCTTGTTTGGATTTACAGCTCGTTCAAAAGAGTCTCTCTCGCCTAATGGATGTTTAAATCACGCAGGCCGGAATGGGATCAGTTAATAACGCGCATTTTCAATGCCAGCTCTATATCGATGTGGCCCAGACACCCGTGCACCCCCCCTCCACCTCCAAATAAATAAACAAACATCTTAAATTATTTACGATGGCCCCATTCGCACCAAGGTGGCAGGGTGATGGGCAGTAAACTCAGCGGCGGGTTTGGGGATTTGAGACCATCCATCCGTCCGTCCGTCCGTCCGTCCGTCCGCCCGCCCGCCCATTTCGGATTTTGCTTCGCCCATTCTTCTGATTTCAACTCAGCCCTTGTTTTTTTCTCTCGCAATTCAGGTTTTCCGTCTCTTTGGAACATTGCGTCCTCGCCTCATTACGCGCGCCGAGATGGCCGATGCAACTGCCGCGTAAGTTGCCGCGTGTCCAGCGCTGATCAAACTCGACAGCAACTAAGCTGTCAGGAGGAGGCCATACGCGGCGAGGAAAGGCATCCAAAAGCCCAAATCACCAAGCAGAGATCACAGACCTCCACCTAGGCTGAACGCGTCACCTGTTTAAATCAGTGTTGGAATGGCTGTGGTTGAAGATTAGCTGGAGGGATGCAAGTCCCGTGTGGCTTGTGTTGATATCCGAAGGAGGAAAAATGAATTCCAAAGGGTGGGCGGCGCCGTGGAATGATGGTTAGCACCTTGGCCTCGCAGTCACAACATCCGGTTTTAAATAATCATTGCATGTTCTTTGCATAGAAGCAACAGATATCTGAACAAAAACGGTGGTGCAACACATTAGATCAGGGGTGTCAAACTCATTTTTGTTGCGGGCCACATTTCTATTACCGTTTCCCTTTGACTGACCGTTATGACTGGAAGCCTATAAAGAACGGTTTATTCAACTATTGTTTACCGGCAAGTTACTGTCATGAGGGGTTTGGTGATAAGAAAATTCTTACAATACAGTTTCTCCCTTATTTATTACATCTAAGAATTAAACATTTTGGAAGAGATTTTAGCGAACATCATGAAACTCGACATGTATGATTTGCTTTCGCGGGGCACATGAAATAATGTGGTGGGCCAAATCTTGAGTTTGTCACCTGTACATTAGATAATAACACTTGTAGGGCCGGATGATTTAGACAAAAAAAAAATCATGATGTTTTGGCTCTGACTGAAATTAAGTATTATTTACAGATTTCAAAGTCTCTTTTCGTTTGTCTCTTTTGTGTCTGCTGTGTTAGCTCCTCTCTGACATCGAAAGAAAGCAGAAAACGGCCAAAACTATCGATGCAACGCCACTAATTACGACCATCCTATTAGCTAGGGCTTTGGCGCCGTCTTCTGCCATCGTCGGGCATTTTAGACAGAGCGCACAAATGAGCGAATCGGTGAGTTAAGATGGGTTACACAGGGGAATTTGCTAAGAGGAAATTGCCAAAAGGCTGATTCACCGCATTGCTTAAAAGACGCATGGACTTTCTACTTCATCTTTAGCGAGCACACGGGTGACCCGTAGCTCGAAAGGGCAACACCGTCGTAAACATTTTGCTGCACTTTCACGATCAGACAGGGAGGGGGTGCGGGGGAGACAGATCTCAAATATATTATCGCACTTCTCTTCAAACCGTGAGTAGGTTAGATTTTATCACTCAATATACTAAATGGTAAAATGCGGCATCAGTGTATGCAGTGTTTATGGGCTTGCAGTTTGGTGGTAGATTGTAAAGCAAAAAAAAAAAAAATGTTTTACTGAGGAAAATCTAAAAATGTTTTTTTGGCCTTTAACGCCTACGTCTGCATCGTCGCTCGAGTCTCAACCTTTGGAGACAGACATCGCTGCTATTTTTTTCTCCCGTAAGAACAAGGATGAATATGAACGCAGTATTATACAGAGGTGGCAAAAGTACTGTGGTGCCTTGTGGTTCGAAACGACTCATGAATTCTTTTAGATACAAGCCATTAAACTGTGAGCAAATCAATATGTGCACACAAATGATGGAGCAACACAGCTACACATGCAATTTCAGATGATTCGTAAGCATGGATATATTCTTTATCTTCTGTGAAGAATGACAACTGTTACTGCGGCTTGCTCTGTAGTTTTGACCGGCTCCATGTACTGTGTATCTTTTTTCTTACCCCGCACTGGTACTGCATGACAATAAAAAGACGGTCTTATCTGTCCTGACATATGTTGAAATCGCTACAAACACAAATGCTCACTTTTTTTTGTTGTTGTTTGTTTTCCATAATTTCAGTGTCACGCCAAGCCCAAAAAGTATTATTATTCTTGCGATGAGATGCTTGAATAGTAATGAGTCATCTTGATGCAAGGCTCGTTTCTGTTTTCCCGGTGGGTGGCTGATAAACACAAAGCTGACGCAACAAAGGATTATTATTATTATTATTATTAAGCATTCTAAAATGTTTTCAAGTTCACATTGAGCCATTCCGTTGCACTACGACAATTTCCCTCAACAATCACAAAAAGAATAAAAGCAAAAACAGAAGATTGGAACGGCAAGCAACGCATTTCTGGGGCTGGGGCGTAAACATCACTCCAAGTGATTCAAGCAGCCAGATGAAAACAACAAAAATAAGTGGCCGTCGTTGAGGGGTAGCAGTTGCTACTTTTGACTAGCTGGGGAACTGCATTCACTTTCTCGGCGGGTGACAGGGGACGATTAATGTGAATGTGACTATTTGGGGCTCTGCAGTCCCGGCTCACCCGTCGAGTGTGAAATCTCACAACCGCGTCAATCTTTTGCCAGCTGCCCATTTCTGAGAATGTTTCTGTGACATCGCAACTGGGTTGATTTACATAATACTGCCTATGACTTGACAGCTAGGTTAGGCAGAGTTCCGCCACGGCCGGCTGCACTGTGTGAAAGAAAAGATAAGCAGAGCTGCATTGTGTTTTGTCTGCAGGATAGATATATAAAGTCCATTTGTTGACATGGGCAGATTACCGTGTTTGACGGTTTAGCGTGGTTTGAAAAAAAAATCTGCTTGCGGAATTGAGGAAAGGATGTTTGATATTAATTGCCTCCAACTCACTTTTTGTTTCCTTGGCGAGGTGAAAGTGGTTACCCACAGAGGAGGAAAGGAACGAGGCAAACATTGCCCATTTGCTTTATATATTCGTGTGCATTAAAAAAAAAAAGTGCCAGCAGGTCCTTGTTAGCCCCAAGGTCAACATGAGTATCCCACTGACCTGTTTTTAACATCGCTCAATGAAGAAAAATATTAACATTTATTTGTTTAAACTTCAAATGGTACACAGTTCTTCTGTTGTGAATATTCTTTTTTTTTAACCTAAATATTTTTTTAAAAAGGTAATTTTAGAACAATAACTTTCAAAGCATGGCACCTCAATATTTTTGCTCACAGTTATCATACCTTCAGAATCCAATATTGGCCCATGCCGAGAACTTATTCTGGACGACACATGTAAGAATTCATTGGGGGTCCGAATTTTGGATATCACATAAACATAACTTATTTTTTTTAATGACAGAAATGCACATAGGTGTTTCTCACAGGATGGAGACGATATGAAATGTAATGCGTGAAGTGCTGCCTCCACGAGAGAAAATGCGATTATTGTTGTGGAAGACATTTTGCTCCAGAATGCTTTGATAGTCTTGAGATTTCCTTGTACTGTGCCAAGATTACTGACAACCTCTATAGCAAAGCAGCCCCAGAACACAACAAAACCTTCTGTTTGTTTCACAGTAGGCACAGTGTTCTTTTAAAAAAATTTTTTAGCAGTTTCATATTTCACCATCAGTTCAATCATTAAAGGTTTCCAAGCTGCATTCTTACCAAGCGTCGTCTCTCCTCTTCCACCGTGTTGAGCAGCTTGGAGAACTCCTTGAAGGACTGTGCTGAAATGGAATCAAGAAGAAACTTTGAACACAGACGGAAGTTTACAGATGCAACGGCGTTAGTTAAACAAGGGGCGTCAACGCTGTGCGCAGTGCGTCGTGGCGGAGTCGTTAAACGTCAGATGCTCCCGGCTCGCCGCAAGCATCAGAGCCAGGCCCTAAAATTTTTATGGAAACTGCAGCCTCCGAGCTTTCGCCTCGGCATATTTTAGAATGCAATCAAGATACGCAGCTGTCGGAAGATAAGATGTAAAATAAACGAACACCAAAAAAAAAAAAAAATACCCAGCAATACTTGTAACTGAGCAAAGACCATTGATTACATCCCCTTTATTTCGCTTCCCTCGCCCCACCTGCGGCTTATATTACAAGCTGCGAGGTTGGTTGAGGCAAGCCTCTTGGTCTGCCCGCCACTGCTCGCCAACTGGCCGCTGATACCATTACCAGCCGGGCATGGGGAGCCATGCATCATTGCAGACACGTTAGCCCATTTAGACAGCAAAGCCTTAAAGTGAGGCGAGCAATGATTTTTTTGCTCATCCCGCGCTCCCATTAAATCCACCGGCTCCTTTATCAAGCGCACAAAAGCTCTCAGGGAACCGCTGATGGCACTCCAAAGACAGCCAATAGGAGTCAAGGGTGGTAACAACGTGCATATCACTTTGGCGGGTGAAGAAAAGACAAGTGCAGACAACCTTGAAAAAGAAAGCGTACCTACTAAGTGATTGCATGCGTAAAGAAGACATATTATCATTTACAACAATTTAAAGCAGTTCCCAGACGTCTATGTCATTCTGAGGTCAAATTATTTTTTTTCTATGGAACGTACCCTCTGTTTTTTGCTCAAAAGTACTTTTTTTCCCCCATCTTTTGGGCACTTTCTGTAATGCTTAAGATGTCACACCATGCCAAGTTTAGCCCATGTAGCTAGCGGAAGTGACATAATTTTTTGTGATTAAATCATCTGAATTTATTTTCAAGGAAAATGTTGGAAGATGGGTTTAAGTAATATTGACATGTTCTGGAGGAATAGTAAATGGTATATATACAGTTATCGTTGCTACTTGCAAATGACGTGATTGATTGCTGCTTTGTTCCGGTGGCTGCCAGTCAAGCTACTAGCGGCTAAACTGCTAACGCTCCTTGGGCAGGCTGTGGAAAAGCCGCTATACACATCATCACTTGGTCGCTACTCGTTCAAATATTTCACCGGGATTGTTGTATTGCCTTCTTTTGGCTTTCACAATGGCTTTATTTTGACCGCGTTGCTTCGGAGGTACCGCCACACAAGTAGCCTCATTTTCTGTCAACAACGCCAAGTCACGGATGCTTGTCAGAGATGCATTCAGACGCATGTTCGGTCTACTTCTTCAATTTGCGAAAGCAGAGAAGGAAATGGTCGACCGAATGGCTGCTGTCACGCACATTTTCGCTGCACCAGATCACGTTAATATGCGCACAGCACACATCTGTACCGATACCAGGCCACAGATAATGGCTTGGAAGCACTGCGATAACAGATACATCAGAGTTTCCACAGTATGAGTGGACACGTACCCTACAGAGACTTTTTTTTTTCTGCAAGAGGAAATGTAACTCACGTTAGCAGGGTGATAGAGATTTAAAGCTCGCCTCACACACGAAGGCTGTGGGATCGACTTTTCAGGAGAAGGGCATGCAACTTTAAAAAAAAAAAAATCTGTCATCGCATTAATCCTTTGGTGGTATCGATTTTCCGCAGAATGGGAATGTCATGGAGCCGAATCGATGGGAGGTCAGGTGAACCCGCGTGACGGCGAGTGCACAGGGTTTCAGCGTGCCGCGGTTGAAGTAGGGAGCATCAAAGAGAGGCCGGCGACGAGAGGCTGACAGTGTCGGTCGAGGGACTTGCATGGTCGGGCTCAACTTCACTGATGACTGGATTGATTTCCACAGAGTGTTTCAAAAAGTAATCATGGCCTCTTTTTTTTTTTCTCCCTCCATCTGTGGTGGCGAGGCGGAACGCTACGTTCTTGTATGTTCTCTGTTTTAAGGGCCACAGCATTAGCTACATCCGCACTGTTTACATGAGGTCTTCAGTTGACAGAGTTCTGTTGCTACGGTGGGAACACAAGGCAAATTTGTCGGTAACGTACGATCGTCTTTCACGAACCGATGCCAACACAGCATTAAACTCATCGATCTTTGTGTGGTGTCGATCTATGGTATCTATCTACCTGTTTATCTGTCGCTCTATCAAATTGGGATGTCACAATATCCAAACGTCACTATACGGTATTAGGACAATATGAACCTCACAATCTGATAATTATCACAATATTATGGAGAAGTTGTCGATATAAAGAAAGCTAATGATACTGTATTAAAAAAAACGATATTGGAAAAAAATTGTGAATGGAGTCAATTTGCTTCGAAACCCAAACGTGCCGCGTTAATGCGACACTTGGGTCTCGGACCAACAGTTCAAATGATTCATCCCTGACACCGGTCAGACAATTAGTCCCCTTCATCTCCTACAGAGAAAGCCCCCCAAAAAACAATCGATAGCATCAATTATACATGAAGAAAACAGTTAGACGCTGCCTGAGGGGTACACTCCGACTTCACCACAGAACGATTCGCATTCGAGATGGGCATCACGATCATCGATTAATTGGTGCCCCCTAATCTTGCGGACTTTGAGAAAATGATTGCCGATTGATCACACGAGCGTCGTGTCATTTGCACTCCCAAGAACGTGGCATGGAAGCACGGTTCGCAACATTCCGAGGGTGATCCAAGTACACCTTTTATATTGAGTGGTACCGACCGTATGAAAAAATTTAAAATAAGAAAATCCTCACCATGCCGAGACTCACAATGTGTGCCAGAAAAAGCCAGACTGAACTCACCAATGTTCACCTCATCGTCCGTCTCAGCGTCGCCGAGGCACTCGAACTGGAACTCCTGCAGCGATTGCGAGAACTTCTGGACGGCGGCAGAAAGATCTGACCAACGAGAGAACAGAAAAGCCTGCACATCAGGAAACAGAAGACAAACTTTGCCAATTTAGTCCCTGCTTGTGACCTGAGCCATGACCATGTTTACTTCTCATTGATCATGAACGTTTCATGGTCCACTGTTTGGGATACGCAAATTTGTTGACCAACACCTGGATAAAACCGGCCACTGTCATCATTTTGTATCCCATCATTCTGGCATAAAACTTATACCGTATTTTCACGACCATTTGGCGCACCGTGTTGTAGGGCGCAGTCTCAGTAACGGGTGCTATTTCTGTATTTTACACATACACAAAACACACTGTATTATTGGGCGCAGCCAGGCGTGGTAAAACATACGCCAGTTTAAACATACGCCAGTTTAAACATACGGCATGCCTGCACGCACGCTAAAAACACGTTAGCTTGAAGCATAGCGTAGCATGCTAAGACATGCTAAAAACACGTTTTTAACAAGGCAACGGAAGCAAAACTGAGATCGGTTGTACTTTATTTAGCCATCTTACACGTTTTTCGATCAATCATCACCCGGAAATCCATCAAAGTCCTCATCTTCTGTATCCGAATTGAACAATTGTGCAAGTACCGGTAGTCCATAAAAAACGCTGCTCTCGTTGTCAGAGTCACTCTCGTTGCCGTGTGGCTCCCCAGAAATGATGCGCGGCGACTTACACGCCCACCCTTCACTGATTGGCCGGCTGCTTTCCCGCACTGTTGGTCTCACTCGCAGCCACTTACACACCCACCCTTCACTGATTGGCGGGCTGCTTTCCCGCATGCGTGGCCTCACTTACGTCCTCACTAGCGGCCACTTACACGCCCACCCTTCACTGATTGGCCGGCTGCTTTCCCGCACTGTTGGTCTCACTCGCAGCCACTTACACACCCACCCTTCACTGATTGGCGGGCTGCTTTCCCGCATGCGTGGCCTCACTTACGTCCTCACTCGCGGCCACTTACACACCCACCCTTCACTGATTGGCGGGCTGCTTTCCCGCATGCGTGGCCTCACTTACGTCCTCACTCGCGGCCACTTACACGCCCACCCTTCACTGATTGGCTGGCTGCTTTCCCGCATGCCTGTTCATGCTCACTTCCGCCTTTTCTCTATATAAACAGCGTGTCGGCTCTCAGTCAGGATTTGGAACTCGGCTCATACACTAGACGCTCCGCATTATAAGGCGTCCTGTCCATTTTGGAGAAAATTTAAGACTTTTAATGGCGCCTTATGGTCGTGAAAATACGGTACCTTTGATCTCCGCTTTAATTTTTCACAGGTGATATTTGACACTTTTCAGTTTACTCACTTGGAACTTTTATTTACACAGCCTTCATGAGTATGTGGCGGCGGAGGGAATTATTTCAGACAGTGTGACACTGGAACGTCTTTACTAATTAAAACGTGTTGAAAGTGCTAAAATGTGACTTAGGTTTACATTTTCCGTCATGCGACAGAAAGTTGTTTCTATATGAAGGTGACATGAATACTTTGCCAACTCTGTGCAGCACATTGTCAAGGTGCCACCTAAATTCTCACTCATGACTCGAGGGGAAAATGGTGTGGCACTGCGCAGGGGATAATTTTCTGTATGAAGTGTTGATTGTCTAAAAATGAAAACTAGTTGGCCATTCAAAGCAAACTTTATTTTTCATTGAATACCTGATTTTTATAGTTGATTTAAAAAAAATCTCCAAATACTATAATGTTCGACAGCTGCAGCCCCATCTACAAGCTGTTGCGATTTCAAATGATCACTTCTACAAAACACCCAGGATATCAAAATGTTAGCTATTTTGCCCGTAGACTACGCATGTGGTCCACGGGAGCTACCAGCTACAATGGTAGTGACCTCTGATGTAGCACATACCGTAAAAATATGTGGACTGAGAAACAAGCCTTGTGGAACACCACCAGCTACGGAGGAACCCCAGTTTATGACTGAGTGGTATTTCTCAAAGAATGGGATGAAATAGATCCCCACACTGCATAAACACGCTTCAACGCCGTCACATGATATCGCTGTGCGCTCTTCAGCCAGACCTCAGATTGAAAGCCTCTTGTGAGGCATCTACATTAGAGTGAACGATGACCGCTTGCAAATGCCGCCCCGAGTGCCGTCGAGAGCTACGGTTCCAGAAGATGTATTACGCCTCCGACGCGCTGCCCACTTTGTCTGTGCGGCTGCAAATTTTGGGATCGATACCTCGCCGGCGGTCGAAAGGCGCTCGCAGGGCCATCAATAATGGGTGATCTCGGAGCGCTGACATTTAGACAGGCGAAAAACCGTCGGAACAAACGTGAGGTCATGTGCTGTCTGATGCTTGCCTTGGTTCTGGAAAGCCGCCAAATATAGAAACAAAACATGACACGTCTAAATGAATCTTCATTGGATGCGATGGCTACAGAAGATTTGGTTGGACTTTCGACACCACCTTTGAGGGATTATTTCTGCGATAAACAAACAGTTTCCTGATTCCTCACATAGTTGTGGTTCACGATCCATGAATTCACCTGGTCAATTATTATTTTTTTGCTCCTTCAGAAATTCTATGTACTCAGGTGCGGCGTAAAAGGTCATGTCTTTTTTTTGTTTTGTTATTCTTTTGGTACGCAGCAGAGACAGGTTGACTTCTACATTGAACATATTGCATTAGGCGTAGAAAAAAAGTAGTGTGTTTCCGATAACATGAAATTTCAGCATCGGGTCGGTAGGTCGGACAAAGTTTTTTTTTGAAATCTTTTTTTTCTCCCTCCCTCCCCCATCAAAAACGTAAACAAAATAACCATAAAACATAAAACAAGGAGACATTGAAACCAGTGCCGGATGCTCGTCTGTCAAAGAGGGGAAGCTCAATTTTGGTCGACATCGTAAAATGTGTCCGTTTATTTATACGCGAATTCTACTCTAGCTCCGTTCCTTTTCAAGAAAATGATCTGTTACCCTGTCATACCAACAAGGCGTCTTTTCCCGGTACTTAATTAGTGTCCTACAACTATAGGAACTACAATAAAACCCACCAGAAATAAAAGATTAATTTGTCGCTAGTTGTTTGTTTACAACAAAGAGTGTCGCTAAAATGATTAGGAGAAGTCTCCAGCTCAACTCGGAACAGAATGCGAGTTGAAAAAAATGCTCGCACGGATGCCTACACTAAAAGCTCGGTGATTGGCTCATTTCAATGTCAATCATTAAAAGCTCGGTGATTGGCACACAGGCTCAGACAGATCATCCAATCGGATGCAGAAAAGCCTGGCGTCCGGTACCCTCCCACTGCCATCCAGTCCCAGAGTCGCCGAACTCTGTGGGCGGGACAAAAAACAGTTTGTATCCAATGACTAGTCTCCGTTCAACGCATTGGGACAACCTACCCTGAACTCACTACCGTTTAAAGCACAGCGAAGCTGCGGGATGAATGAGAAGGGAGTCGCGTCGTAACCAGTAAGAAGAAGCTGATTCGGAGCAAAAGTTGAGCACGTTGTAGTGCATATTTAGTCAATGACATGTACAGATAATGAAATTTACATTCATATATTTCATCACTTATTCTTTGACATTTTAGGGGAAGCCGAGCTTCCCTTGCAGTCCGAGAGCCCTCGCCACTGATTGAAACCCCCGCTCGCCGCCAAAGGTGGCGAGAGAGTTGGGTTCCCAGCGGCTGGGTGTTACAGCCATCTCGTTACCTCTGCGTCCCGCGTCCTAGACGGCCCGTGGTGGTCGTCAAATAGTTCGTTGAATCTTTTCGATACAGTACATCAATGGATCAGAGATGAAAGTGGATGCTATTTTCTTAATATTATGGTGCGAGCATGCAACAGCAACACACAAAACGCGGTTTAAACTGTTGTCGGAGAACGTGGCCGCCGCCATGATTCAATGTTGTTGACAGACGACAGGGCAAATGACGCAACGTGAATATCGCGAGAGTTTGCACCAATGTAAACGCTCTAAATTCATCTTTCCTTTTATTATTTATAATTTTGTCTGTGGTTTTATTGTTCTTGTTTTGATTGTAAAGCGTCCTTGAGTGTTTTGAAAGGCGTGTATAAATTAAAATGTACTATTATTATTATTATTATTACACAAAAATGTAGAAGGTTTAAAAAAAATGCCGACCGTAAAGTTTTTCTTCGAGGTAGAAATTCTCGGTCGGTCGGGTTACCGGAAACACACTACCGGTACTTTTTTCTACGCCTTAGGTAAGGGACAAGAAGTTGAACAGATTGGTGGTCTAGGATGCATCAACTCTACAGACAAACATAGTGCAGCTAAGGCTCTGGCTGGTAGTCTTTTAAATGTTGCACTTTTAATTATGCAAAGCAAAATGAGTTACCTTGTGCATGAAATGCAACAAAAAAAAAAAAATAAAAGAAAAAGATGCCCAGCCCTGCCTGAATAATTGCGTGGTGGTAATGAGTTGTAGATACAATACAAGATTCTTCAACACAGGAGTGCTCGAGCCCCCTCAAAATGAACTACAGACGCCGATGCTAATCACTACATGCTCTCTTACAATTATTCATTCATTCATTCATCTTCCGAACCGCTTGATCCTCACTAGGGTCACGGGGGGTGCTGGAGCCTATCCCAGCCGTCTCCGGGCAGTAGGCGGGGGACACCCTGAATCAGTTGCCAGCCAATCGCAGGGCACACAGAGACGAACAACCATCCACGCTCACACTCACACCTAGGGACAATTTAGAGTGCTCAATCAGCCTGCCATGCATGTCTTTGGAATGTGGGAGGAAACCGGAGCACCGGGAGAAAACCCACGCAAGCCCGGGGAGAACATGCAAACTCCACACAGGGAGGCCGGAGCTGGAATCGAACCTGGTACCTCTGCACTGTGAAGTCGACGTGCTAACCACTGGACTACCCGGCCGCCCCTCTTACAATTAGTGTTGAGAAAAAAAAAATAAATCAAATTAACATTCCAGCCTTTCATCCTTTTCTCCATTTACATGCATTTTGCTGCAAGTGATACACAAAGCAAACAACGAGGGGCAAGGGCTCGCTGACATACAGCAGCAAACACAAGAGACCCCATTAGGTTCCACTCTACAAGACAGCGGGGAAATAAGGGATAAAAGACCCAAATAAAGCGGCCACTCGCAAGGCGTGCGCGCCAAGTAGAGATGTCACGGCTCTCCGGATAGCTCGTCTTCATCTGCGCTGACACAGGAGGGAATTTGTTGCCTTACACTTTGATTATATGTGGCCAAGGGGAGCTGGGACGAGCCAGGCGGGTGTGGAGGAGTAATAAAAAAAATAAAAAAAGGATAGCAACACGAGCTAGCGAAGGTCTAAATTGTCTTGCTGAGCACACTGTCAGCGCGACATGAGAGGAGACGTGTGTGATGAAAGCGTCGTTGCAAAGCGAGGCCCGGCAAAAAGAAAACATTTTACACTTATTAGAAGAACATTCAAGGTCTCAAAATAGCCACATCTAATTTTATTACACTCGACAAGCATTTGATCCAGCCCAGCATGAGATTATTTTGTGCTGAAATGATCCTTCGGCACAGCGGGGGGGAAGGGAGGCGGGGCAAGAACAATATTAGCCACGGGGCATCCTTGTGCGCAGGTTTAATCACACAAGTGATGCTCCGGGCTCTCGAATGGAGCGGCTACGCCACTTAGCAGCCGACGTGCAAAGACGCCCCCGGGTGACCGCTGCAATCTCATCTCCGGGGCAACGGCATGCCTGTCCAAAAACGCCGCATGCCATCTCGGCGTTGCACGGTCGACGTTGTCATTCAGAAGGCAACGATTGATCAAGATGCAAAAGATGGGTCTGCAATTTGCACCTCTGCAGTTAACGCATCGTATTTGCACCACCGAACGCTTGAAATGAACTCCAAAGACTGACAGCAAGCGTGGCCTCCACTGCCATTAGAACCACTGACCTGCATTTACATTCTAAACCCGAGTGTTTGTTCCATGAATTTTTAAATGAGCGCCACCTTGATGATGTCAGTATTTTCCCATCCTCTGATCGGTTGGTGAGAGCAAAACTTGTGACAGCCAACTACAAGTCGCAAGACATCCGATCCAACTTTATTTATGAGGCACTTGAAAAACAACACCGTTGACAGTGCTGTCTACAAGTGGAGAAGAAGACAATAATAAAAAATAAAGCAATTAAGAAAAGAACACATCAAAACCAAAGCAAAGTCAACGCTCAAGCCGATTTAAAGGCCAGTGAGAAGAAATGAGTTTTCAACGGAAGAGGAAGCAAAACAAGCCTGAAGCAATCTGCTTGCGTTAATACATTTAATAATCAGCATCTCTGGGTGGGGAGTGCGTTCATTTTTTTGACATTATTTTATATTGCTGTTGTGTTCTTAGATAACTATTGAGAAGTACATATTGGAAAAGCAGGCACTGTGAATACGTTCCGGATGCACTGCAAATCACTTTGACGTCTTCCACCGTCTCATTTCGCAACATCAAAAGAATGTGGTCAAGGTGTTATTCTTCATTTCCGTACAGACTGAACCATAGGTCTCCGTCTTTGACAGCGGGTTGGGGGGACAAAAAAGAAATACAAGCACAAAAGCATGCTGCAAAGAACACGCTGGCGCTTTGTCCTGCGCAACACATTTCATCACTGTTGATTAGGGGCCAAGACGTTTTCCAGAAGGAGAGCGCGCCGCTTTCCATTATGCTGCCCCGGCTTAACGGTGGCGTGGGGAGAAACGACGGGGCACATTGTGCCACTTTGATTGAAATGAAACGTGGAGGCTCCCCCCTTCAGGTAAGTCTCCTTGCACTCCACATTGCAGCAGCCTGTCAGTCGCACGACAGGGGGCCCAAGTCCAAAAGACAAGCCCGTGAGATCACAGAGTGTACGCAACTTTTCCCACCACCATGTAGGCTGGGAAACCAAGAACCTTCTGTTACTCATCTCAATTCTCTATACTGGAAATATTGAACAGGTTTTAGTATTTAATCAATCTGTGTCAGAAAGAAAGGTTTTTGGTCACACCATTTTGAGATTTTCTGAAATCAAATTTTATACATCGAAAGTACGAGACGTATCGGTGAATACTCAACGAGTGAATGATCGTACTGGTGTTGGTCTGAAAAGCGTGATCTCGAACATCTCTTAAGGGCTACATAAATACATGTGACTTGACGTAATATCACAATTAGTCACAATGATCACGATTCACATTTTTCCCATAGCGATGTCAACAAAAACATGCACGCAACTAGCGCATTGTAACATGTTTGAGTGTGAAAAATCGTCAACAAAATGAATTGTCAGGTCACGCATTGCAACAAACCACATGGCATCGATCTCTTCGCTTATTGGTTGCAAGAATGTAACCGCGAAGAAAGTTTGCTGTCCAGACTAGAGAGTGAGACATGAATAAAGCAGCAATAATAAACGCAAAATGTGGCCAAATTGGCAAACAAAATATTAGAGGGATGAAAGTGAAAGTTTTTGAAAAAGACAGACGACTTGAATTTCCCTTTTCCGCCCTTTTACTCAAGCATTGAACTAATATAGGAGCATATTGAGCTCATTAGCAAGCGCTACATCCAATCCGTTCAGGTTTTTACATCTCATTTCTTACAATTTTTTTTTAATACAACTTTGAGTTACTGTATTACATCTTATTGTACCGAATGTTTTGGCTAAAACGTGCCAGTAACAAATTCGGACCACTTTGTAAAGTACCGTCAAAGCTGAAACAAACTGAAACTAGCCACACTAGTTAGCTAGTTATCCACCTCTGTAGTGAGTCTTTAGTGTCCATTTCACAAATTGTAGACATGGTAACGCACATAGTTGGTTGCAAATGTTCATTACAAGACAACGTTACCGTGAAATTGTCATAGAGTGATAGGTGGTGGTCTTGTAAATTTCATATCGTTCCTCTACCAAGCTGCCGTGCGCTCACCGGCTGATCACACCAACATCGAGACGGGGAGGTGTCGTATCATGTTGACTGTATTGAGGATGACTCACAAAAACAAAAAAACAAACCACAGTTTATACCTTGAAAGCACACCTACTTTTGGCCACTTCTGTGGCGAAAAAGCAAGGAAGGGTGGTTTTTGACATGAGACAGAAGCGTAAGCTCTTTTTATACAGTCTATAAAAAGCCTCTTAGTTCTGCTGGCATGGGAAAAAGTCACCAAATTCTCAGGACAGGCTGTCTCGCACCGCATCTGACCATGACAACTTATTAAAAAAAAAAAAAAGAGGGAAAAAAAAAGAAAAAGCATTCAAAGAAAGGAGGGCAACCAATCGTTTAAGCACTTTCAGGATTCAGCAAGCTTCCTGCTGCTATTGAGACGAGTGGGATTTGTCAGCACTTCCACTTTCCAGGCACAATCAGTAAAAAAAAAAAAAAAAAAAAAAAAAAAAGGGCACTGACCAAAAAATAGATCAGCCTGTGAGTTTTGATATGCGCTGTTATTTAAAATTGTTACAAGGTGCTATATTAAGCCACATCCGAAGAGAACCACAAAGATATTTGGGGCCTTCATGACAGTCTGACTGACCAAATGCGGTGCTCAGTAGAACCTCAAAAGCGGGTACTGTATACCCATACCACAAACCAATTTGAGCCCTTTCTCCCTTCCGATCAAAGTAAACAAATGTTTGTGTCATTCGTCTCATCAGACCACAAGAAAAATGACAGGGAAGAGTCTCCAACCACAACATACTGGTGGCTATCAAATAAGCTAGCACCTTAGCTAATCAGCTAAGCTAGTCAGTCTAGCATCTTCAATTTGTTGTTCTATTTTCCTGGATTCTGGCTGTCCTGTGGCACCAGGCTGCTTCTCAAAGGGCAGCATTGCAACTAGAACAAACATCAGGCTTGGGGTTTTTAGACACAGACGAACACAAGAAATATCCTGCTCGTCTGAATCTGTTGCCATAGTCGTTGATGCTCAGTGATCGACGCACATCCGTGTCACTGCTATCCCTGTTTTGTTTTTTGTTTTTTTACGACTTTTAGTACATCAAGATCTCAGGATCTTGACTTTACCTCTATTATATTGCATCATCGTTGGCTGAGTCTAAAAACTGAACAAAACTAAAATATCAAAATCAGAAAAGCACAACTTCATCTCTGCAACATGACTTCATCCAGTGCGTTACATAGATTTCAGTCCCTCGACGCACACACAGTTGGAAGAGTAAACGCCCCCGCGGTAAACCCGAGTGATGTCAGGCCAAATGCAATGCAAGGGAGGGCGGGGGCCGGGGGGGGGGGTATGGTTACACAAGCAAGCATGTTTACAGGACACTTCCTGTGGCAGAGCCTCAGAAGCGTCATCTGTCCTCACATCAACGCGGAGACGTCCCAGAGCGCCAAAGCCGACGTGATAACGGATCCGTATTATTATTTTAATAACTCTGCCCTTATCGCATTGCTCGGCTAAAATATGCACTGTGTCGGAACAATTGAAAATGCTGTTTACAGACGTATATAATAACATCATGCATCGCGTCACCCATTCATTAGCGTTCTTCCCCCCCAGAGAACTGCTGAGCAGGCAGAGGCATGCATCGGGTGCAATAACGTGCCATCATGAAACAAAATGATGGCCTGCCATGGACTCGATTTATGTTGATAAATTGGAATCACGTGATAGATTCATGAGAGCAGTGTCCAGCAGATGGCAGTGTGGTAAAAACAACAACAACAAAAATCAACTTGCAGTTACAATAGACCGTATTGCCGTGGATCAGGTACCCACTTTACCACTGCTAGCATTGGCAACAACCCTTCACGACACTTCTTATGCACACATAAGGGCATGTTGTTAACTACTTGCATATTGTAGAGTCACTGAACGCAACAGCTATGTCTCCATGCTACGTCATTTGGGAGAGTGCGGAATTTATGTTAAAATGTATGTCGGCTTTGTGTAATTATCATTTTTGGCCACTAGAAGGGTCATTAAATTTCTCAGAGTTTTTGGGCCGCATATACACTTAAACAACATGAACAAGATAACTCAATGCACTTTACATAATTTTAAGTAGAACATTTAAAAGCAGTTCCAAACAACAATTCAGGACATATAAAAGCAAAGTAACGAAATAAAAAGTAGCGAACTAAAATGATTAAAAGAGCGTCTAGTGCAAGAACTACAAAAAATGATTCTCAAAATGCTGTGAAAGACCTTCATCTTAGAAATGGGAAAAGAGGGAAAAACATAATTTTATACCCTTATTCGAAAACATTCACACTTAATTGGTATGCTTTGGATCTTTATTTATTCATCTCGTTCACTCTGACGATAAAAGGACACCAGCAAATTGGATGACCATAATGCACACAAGTACAGAGGGGGGAAAGAAAAGGATTTATGGGTGATTTCAGGGGGCGTACCTCATTAGGGAGCGTCTTTAACTCAGCAAATCAGGAAATGATGGGAGCTTTTTTTTCTAATACAGAGTTGAAAATATCCATTAGCAAAATCGCAACTACTGATGCTAACCATTAGCCACTGATCGACATTTCATTGTCTGTATGTGCTGGCCAGACCTAAGACAAACTGAAGATGCATCATTACTGCCCATCGCCTTCTCTCTCTCGCTCTCTCTGTCCCTCTCAACCCTCCTAGCCCTCTCTCGGCTCGCCAAGGCGTAATTAGTGTATTCAATTAGCGCGGCCGCACCGGGGGAATTAATACAAGTCAGCGGTGGTTACAGAGACCAGGTGTGAATATCAAGTAGCTAGCTGGATGCAGATGGATCTCACTTGCAGCTGGAATCAATTACCCTTGGCACAATAAATTCAGGATGCTTTGGACTGCCATTCATGTAAAGCTGCAAGAGAAACAGCCGGTGCTTGAAAGAGGCCAATCCAGAGCAAAAGCTACATCATAAAGGTGGGGGAATTTTCAAAGTTGGAAGCGTTCCACAAGAATTTAGGGCAATAAACAATTTGAACCAGATTGAAAATTGGGCCTGGACTCATTCACCGCTGTTGGATGTTTCTATTCGTCAACTGCAATGCAACAGTTTCCTGCCACCACTGAATAAATATGTCGAGTCTGTTTTTTAACGAGTAGGCGTGCAGTCGTCCAGCTGGTCTGTGCAATTCCGGTCTGTAGACTACTGCAATGACAAATAGATCCCTGAAGATGGCGGTGTTACATCACTTTTGTATTTGAGTTCAGCACAGCTTTTGAGTAGACAAAGTTTTGGCGGTGAATTGTCTCGTCTTGTCGCGTCGATTATGAGGGAAAAAATGCCAACAGGTTGGAAGTCGGACAGGTTTCCGCACTTCATGTTTGAACAACGTATGTATAGGTATGGATGGCACAAACAGTGTATGTGTCGTGGCAGATAGTAGAAAGAAGTGAATTTTCTCTGCTTTTTGACAAGAAACCTATTTTTGGTGAAACCATCACAAATTCTGCTGCAGATTACTCTCCAGACTAAAGTGAAAACTTTTCTGATGAAAGAAGAGCATCTGCCTTTTCGTTTGTCGGTTTATAGTGCTTATAATCACATCACACAATATTTGTGGGTGCGTCAAAATCCTCAGAAAATGACATCACAGTCACTTGTACAGAAGTGTATTTGTATATAAAATTTAAAAATATGCATCTGTATTTAAAAAAACTAGTTTTAAATACAGAAAATAAAAATGAAGGACAAAATATACATTTATTTTCAGATTACTAACGAAGCAAAACCCCCCAGCTATTTAAAATAAAATTTTAAGAAATCTTACTGATGGCAGTTCTTCGAATCGCCCTGGCGCCCAAAGTTAAAAACCATCAATGATTTACGTCTAGCATTCCATTATCAGTCGCTCTCTCCACTTTATTCCAACTCCAGCCGATTCGGTTCAACCTATTTTTATCTTTTCCACACAAACTGGGACTGTTAAATCCAATTTGGGAGTATTTTAATCCCCGAAAAACCCACAGCTCAAACAAGTGGATTTTATCAACTGGCTGGTAGATTTTGACATGGTGGACGAAAGTGAGGAAACAAGAAAGGCAGGATGTCTTTTTTTTTTTTTGGACTCACAATGGGGTCAACTCAAATGCCTTTCCCGGTTGGACAATTTGGTCATAAGGTGCAAGAAACTCCAGCAGACGTGTTTCTTTTTTTCTTTGTCTTTAGATTCTTCCCACTCCAAAAGCTACAAAAGCATTTCCATTGCGCCTTACACGAAATCCTTTCAACCAAACTCAACCACGATAAGGCACGTATGTCACTCCCGTAGAGTTATGGTTTCAAGGAAGGTTCGGGGGGTTTAAAACAAATAAGGGGGGGGGGGGGGGGTGTTCAAATTGGGCCTTTTTGTGTCAGGCGTAGAAAAATAAGTAGTGTGTTTCCGGTAACATGAAATTTCAGCATAGGGTCGGTAGGTCGGACGTTTTTTTTTAAATCTTTTTTTTTGCCCCCCATCAAAAATGTAAACAAAATACCCATAAAACATAAAACAAGGAGACATTTTTACTGATATTGAAACCCCCGCTCGCCGCCAAAGGCGGCGAGAGAGTTGGGTACCCCCCGGCTGGGTGTCTCGTTACCTCTGCGTCCCGCGTCCTAGACGGCCCGTGGTGTTCGTCAAATAGTTCGCTGAATCTTTTCGATTGGATGCTATTTTCTTAAGATTATGGTGCGAGCATGCGACTGCGACACACAAAACGCGGTTTAAACTGTTGTCGGAGATCGTGGCCGCCGCCACGATTCAATGTTGTTGACAGACGACAGGGCAAACCATGCGCACGCTCAATGTGAATATTGTGAGAGTTTGCACCGATGTGAACGCCCTAAATTCATCTTTCCTTTTATTATTTATAATTTTGTCTGTGGTTTTATTGTTCTTGTTTTGATTGTAAAGCGTCCTTGAGTGTTTTGAAAGGCGCTTATAAATGAAATGTATTATTATTATTATTATTATTATTTGTGGCATGTTATAACCACAGCCACAGGGTCAGTTTACGACGGCGTGACGTCATGGCCGTAAAAGTGTTCATATGAAAAGGTGGCTACCTGTACTGACAATAAACGGCAGTGAGCACAGAGCCAGACTCCCCGCGTTTTATTAAACACAACAATGGCAACGAAGATGGAGCTTCCACTCTCGCCTCTTCCTCCGTTCCTCGCCCTGCCTGGCGAGCCGCCTGTCCCGTGGCCCCGCTGGTTGGAATCCTTCGAGACCTTTATTGAAGCCGTTGGGCTCGCCGACGAATATCGCGAGAGTTTGCACCGATGTAAACGCTCTAAATTCATCTTTCCTTTTATTATTTAGAATTTTGTCTGTGGTTTTAATAATAAGGCGTAGAAAAAAAGGTAGTGTGTTTCCGGTAACATGAAATTTCAACATAGGGTCGGTAGGTCGGACAAAGTTTTTTATTTTATTTTATTTCTCCCCCCCCCCATCAAAAATGTAAACAAAATAACCATAAAACAAGGCGAGAGAGTTGGGTTCCCCGGCGGCTGGGTGTTACAGCTACCTCTGCGTCCCGCGTCCTAGACGGCCCGTGGTGTGCGTCAAATAGTTCGCTGAAACTTTTCGATACAGTACATCAATGGATCAGAGATGAAAGTGGACTTTTCTGATTTCCGCGCACACACACACACCTGGCCGATCACGCATGAATTAGTTTACACAAAACGTTATTCAAATATTTGACATCCAATTATTAATCTTTCTTTTGTGTGCACACCTGCACCCTTTGCGGCTTCCGTTCTCGACGCAATTTCAAAATCTCCGAGATATGGCGAGGCCATGAGAATGCGAGGCGAGCTTATTACTGTTGTGGCGACGCCACTCAAGCTAAGCGAGCCTCAGCAATAGATAGTCCGCTCCGCTGCTAGTGCTCTCTCTCTGCTGTGCGTGCTTCAGCGCGAACATGTACGCAAGCGCGTCTTTTGATTTCAACCAATCAGCGCCGACGCAACGACGTCACACACCGGACGTCACACACTGGCGTCACACACAACAACAACAGCTAAACTAAGCTAAGCTAGCCGAGACCACACTCGAAGTCGGACGGACACGTTTTTCTGCCAATCTGTGTGTTTCCCTTTTTGTCCAAATATACTTTTTACAACAACGGTCTAATCCACGGTGTCTTTTATTCGTTCCCATGGGGTTTAGCAAGTGTGTTTACAAAGAGACGAAAATCTCTTTACTGTTACTAGTGTTAGTGTCTCAACATGACTACGCTCGTGAAGGCAAAACAACAATCTCAAACGCGTCTTCGTTCAATGATGTCAACTAATATCCGGATTAATTTTAGGCAAATTTCCTCAATTCTCCGGAGAGATTTTCATAAAATTTTGAAAAACGGTTTAAACTATTGTCGGAGATCGTGGCCGCAGCCACGATTCAATGTTGTGGACAGACGACAGGGTAAACGACACGCACGCTCAACATTAATATCGCGAGAGCAACCCTCCCTTGTGGTTTCTTTCTGACTTCAGGGTTGAGTGAACGCTGGCGCATTTGGCTGCCGCTGTTCAACCCCTATTGTTTTGTGTTTTTAGTTATTGTAAAGTGTCCTTGGGTGTATTGAAAGGCGCTTATAAATAGAATGTATTATTATTATTATTATTACACAAAAATGTAGAAGGTTGTTTAAAAAAAATGCCGACCGTAAAGTTTTTCTTCGAGGTAGAAATTCTCGGTCGGTCGGGTTACCGGAAACACACTACCTTTTTTTCTACGCCTAATAATAATACTCTTTATTTATAAGCGTCTTTCAAGACACCCAAGGACACTTTACAATAACAAAAAACACAAAACAATACGGGTTGAGCAGCGGCAGCCAAACGCGCCAGCGGTCACTCAACCGGAGGAGTCTCTCTCACTCTCTCTCTCTCACCTCCAGGACATCTCCACGGGTTTTATGGTTCTTGTTTTGATTGTAAAGCGCCCTTGAGTGTTTTGAAAGGCGCTTATGAAATGAAATGTATTATTATTACACAAATATGTAAAAGGTTTGAAAAAAATGCCGACCGTAAAGTTTTTTTTTCGAGGTAGAAATTCTCGGTCGGTCGGGTTACCGGAAACACACTACAGTACTTTTTTTCTACGCCTCATCTTGGGTTTCCAATTGGGGTTTCAAGGGTTACGGTTCCAAATGAGGTTTGAAGACAATCTTGGGCTTCCAAATTTTATTCTGAGTCAGTTTTAGGTTCGGGATTCAAGACAAGTTTTTAGAACTGTGGAAATTGATCTTGAAGCATGGATTAGGATTTCAAAGTAAGGTTTCAGGACAGTCTTGGGGTTTCATGAGGTCGATGCCTGGTCTAGGGCTTCAATGTCATATCTCAAGCTTGGATTTCCAAGCCAGAGTTAGGGTTTTCACTTAAGGGATTTCAATTTGGGGTTTTGGTTTTAAATAATGTTTTTTTACTTCAAGCCTGGATTAGGGTTTCGAGTGGGGTTTCAAGTCAGTGTTAGGTTTTAAAATTGTAGTTGTGTGTCTGAGTTATGGTTTTGAATGAATGATTCAAGCCAGCCTGTTTCTTTTCAAATATTCAGGTCGAATTTTGATTTAACGTGTGTGCCAAATATTTTGAACGGATTCATTTCAAGCCGTTTATTTCCCTGTATTTCAACACAGTTTCAATGTCCAAACTGCATCAAGTTACAGAGGTTGACAATACTATGAAATAAAAAAAAACACTGCCCTCTGTATCAATGAACACTTAGGCTTACTACACGATTGTAGTTCCTTGATGTGGGCCTTTTTCTTTCTTTCTTTTTTTTTTTACGTGGTACTGGGTGTAAAAAGTTTGAGAAGCACTATTTTGGACAGAGTCAGTCAGCGCCAAAGCAAAATGTGGAGCAGTCGACTTGACTCCCTCGGGGCCTCTCAAGTGCTCAGTGAGGCAAGTCTCATCTTGCAACCAACGAGAAGGACAAACAAACTATTCCGCGTGTTCTCACATGGAATAAATGCCATTCAATAATCCTCGCAAATGACATTTGCGTACATTATTACGCGCCCCACGTCGTTCGCCCGGCGTGTCTTTGCTTTTCATGTGAAATCAGGCGTGCGTTTACAAGTTTAAGATCATTTATTTGTTGTACTCACTCCTGAGGGCGCCGATGAGCATATTTCCATCCTTAATGAGCTCCTTGATGAACTTATTGGTCCTCTCCAGTTCGATCTCGTGACACTTGAGACGCTCTCGGAAATCGGGACCGTCCAGAAAGGAGTCGCTAAACTCCAGCGTGGGGAGTCCCATGCTTCTTCTCGGCCAAAGGCTCTCCTTCCTTCGCTTTCTCCGTTCGCGTCTTCCTTCGCGCACACCAAAAAAAAAAAAGAAAAAGTTGTCGGCGACAAACTTTCGGCTCCTCTCCCACTCACTTCCGGGTCCCCGGCAGCTGTGGTTCGAAGTTGGAGGCTTGGGGGTTGGATGTTGGGGGCGTGGGGGCGGCATCCGTCTAATCACGGTGGTCGCGTGACTCCTGCTGGTGGCTCGGGGCCCGCGCCCACCACCCTCGTTACGGAAGGAAGGTGTCAGAATCCAAGGAGAACCCCGAGACGGGGTTCGGGTTTCAAACAAAGAGTTGGGACGTCGTAGCTGGGTTTCGAGCTTGATGCTGATTCAAGTTGGGTTGCAAGGCAGGTTTAGGTTTCAAAATAAAGTTTCAAGCCAGGTTGGGTTTCCAATGATGGTTTTTCAGCCAGCATTGAGGTTTAAAAAGCCGATGTTAATTGTCAAAGTTGGGTTTCACATTTATGTTTCAAATGGGGGGGGGGGGGGGGGTTGTTAAGTGGGGGTTTGAGACAGGGTCAGGATTGCAATACAGGTGGGGATTTGAAAGTGGGGCTTGGGTTTCAAATAAGAGTTAAGATTTCATATCAGGGTTTCAAGCTAGGATTAGTGTTTTAAATGTACGTTTCAAAGTAGGGATCCAAGACAGGTATGTAAGCCTGGTTTCCATGCAGGGCCTTGGCTGTCCAATGCCTTCACACCGGCAGAGACAAAAAAAAAAGAAAGGTTTTAATAATGGGTGGCTTTGCTTTCATTTCCTCGGACGACCAACAGTGGCCGGCCCACATCGGCCGTTTGGCCTCAAGTCGCATCCGGATAAATCATCAGGGACAGATGAAGTTCATGGTCGTTGTTGCTCCATGCTAAGGTCACATCCACCAAACAGCCAGGAGAGAGAGAAAAAAAAGAACATCTTCCTGAGGAGTTACGACGTCTTTTATTTGTTGTGTCATGCTAATATGACCGCTGTGAAGCTTCTCCCGCAGTGGCCTCCTCTTATAAAACTCTGACAGTCGTGACCAGGCGCTGGCGGAAAAAATGATTCACAGCAAGGTTTTGTCTCCATAAATCGGTCAACATCAGATATCAAGAGTATAGTGAAGTCATCATTTTCAAACTTGGTTATTCAGACGAGTTTTGTATATAATAGTTCATGTGTTGGTATCATTGTCTTTACCGTCCTTGCAGTTCTTTTCTTGTTATCTCATGTTCTATGGTGGATTTTTAATTTAAATTTTTCAGAAACATAGTCGTGATAGATTTTCATCGGTCAAAATTATTCTTTTTTTAAAATGAGTGTCAAAGCTGCATTAATGAACATCTCTGATTGAAATTTGCCGTCGGCCAGCGTTAATGGTTGGTCCCTACGAAAGGCTTCTTGAGGAGGACGTTCTGCTCTTGTGCACTTGAGGCAAACGGATGCATTTGAGAGGGACAAATCGGAATGCGGTGCAATGTTTTGTTCACTTAAGGAGTCTTCAGTCAAATTAGCTTTACGCCTCCTTTTGAGAGGAGAACACGAGCTGCCACTGTGTTCCCAGCTGATGATTAATGACCCTAATTTGCACTTTTTCCCCTTTTTTTTTTTTATAAATCCAATCACGCTGTGACATTTCCTATCAAATGATTCCTTCCTCATTTTTGCGTTGTTTACCTCTTGACAGAGCAATCTCGCTTTATGACAAGCCGACGAGCTGTTCTGCATCATTACCTCCACCTCCACACACGCATATATATCTGCCAGGCCGGACCAAACCGGACCAGAGGGTAAAATGGGGTACTTGGACCCCCGCCAGGGGTGGTTGAGCTGTGGTTTGGGGAATCCACAAAATTAATTGCGATAAATGATTATGCTGTCATATTTGGCATAGAGTGCCAAATACCCTACTTGCAAGTTGATCCTGGTCACACTCACTCCTTTGAAATGAATCAAGATGTCGAATATAATACGTCAATCCAAACGTACACGGGCACAATCGCACAGTAAATCGCATCGTTTTGCATCTTGTCATTTTTCTCAGAGGAGAAAGAAGGTGTGCCTGTGAGTATTGTATTGTGCTTACAAAACAGTGCAATTGATGCTAGTTTTGATAGCATTTTAGCACTGTGTGTTAGCTGTAAGCTAACACGCCTGTCCAACAAAGCTACAGTATGTGGTTTAAGTAGAATTTTTTTTAGAGCTAATTATCCAGTAAACTGCAGAGTGGCATTGAACATTTTGAAGTGAACACTTGGTCTTTTTTTTTTTTTAATATCGTTGACTATATACCAAACTGCTGTTTGCTGTGAAGTTGGAGTTAGACATTTTGTAAAGCTTTATTTTATTTTTTCCCCTATTTTGACGTTGAGGAGGCGCTCCCTCCGGGTGTTTCAGTCTGGGTGATGAATGATGGGCGGCTTTGTCAACACTTTGCCGTGACTTTGCCTTTAAAAATGTAAGTTTACAGCCCGCCGTACGGGGCGGGAGGCGTGGGGGGGTGGATGGTGGGGGGGGGCTCTCTGCCCCTCGAGCACGCTCCCGTCACTGTCACTGCCCTGAGGAAATCACCCTCTTGAGGAATTCATCATTTTGACCCCTTCAAGCTAAAACTTGAAGGGGTCAAAATGAAATAAAATAAAAATAATTTGAGAGAAAGAGAAACATTCAGGGCAGATTGTTTTTGTCATTTCATCATCGCTGCATAAAAAGTGCTGCACATGGAGTAAATAACAGACCTACCCCCCAAAAAATTAAAATGAGTACAGTTAAAACAACAACTTGTTAACACAAAAAACAGTCGACACCATCAAACAGCAAAACAATGCCAAGACGCATGCATTTTTTTCCTTTTTTTTTTTAAAGATGAGATCTTAAAGTGGACAGTGGCTTGCATAACGTTTTGCGGGACACCCTTCCAAAGTGAGTGAACAGCAATAGAAAAAGCTTGATCAAAAATGTTTGTGCCATTGCAGACAAAAAGTTGTGTTTTGTATTTGTGCTTTAATGGTTTCTTCTTCTTCTTCTTCTTTTCCTTTTGGCTTTTCCCTTCAGGGGTCGCCACAGTGAATCAGTTGCCTCCATCTAAAGCCTGTTTTGCGCATCCTCTTCTCTCACACCAGCTACCTTCATGTCCTCTTTCACTACATCCATCAACCTACTCTTTGGTCTTTCCTCTCGGCCTCCTGCCTGTGCTTTAATAGTTTAACACATTAAACCGTATTTTCGAGCCAATTAAGTATATATCTGTGTTTGAATTGTACTTTTGAGTCGTAAAGAAACTCAGGAAGAAATATTAAAAGCCTGTCTTATTAAAACTGTTTTAATGCCAAGGACGTCATGTTTTTTCCCCAATTCATTCAATTCCACGTATTATTTTTTTTTTCTTCACATTGCCGTTGAAAGAAGGGTTTGAAAATGATTGGCACTGAATGAGTCTAATGACGTGATTTCAGCAACATTATGTAGGGAAAGAATTATACCGGCATTAAGGCACATTTTTGTGCAGTAATAATGTGAAAATAGAAAAGAAAATGAATTGCCTTTGAAGACATCACTTATAAATGTGGAAAGAAAATATTCCTGCAGGAATCCATTCCCATTACGGACAAAAAGTAAAGTGTGTTTTTTCCTCAGGCAAACAACAGCCTAGCTAGCATGTTGAGTGCAACCTTGCTAATTTGCATAAATCTTTGCGACCTGTCGCCGATGCGCGCCAAGTGGCGTTCAGGTCGGAGCGAAGCGTTCGGATCAGCCCTTTTTGTTTTGTGTGTGTTAAATGGCGCAACCTTGGATTATTGAGCTTCTGTCACCGGCTGCGCTTTGAAGACAAAATGGATGGATGGCCGCGTTTGGCGCCGTCTTCGCAGGCGACCTCGCATTCGGGCCCGCCGCAGCGTAACAACTTGACATTTGCTGTAATGAGAGGGGAGGAATGTGTTACGGCTTGGCTGTTTGGAAAAAGAATGTGTTCTGAAATGTCGCCCCCCCCTCCCCCAAAAAAGCACCAATTTTCATCGACGACAGTCATGCCATTTGTGATTCACGATTCATGAATTCACCTATTTGCGTTTTTGCTGAATTTGAATCTGAACACCCCCAAAACCTTCGCATTTTTGGTGGTCTTTTTGAAACAAGCCCAGTGCAGTTATCAAGAAAGTTGGTTGAAGTGATACGTTTTGACTGAGAGACAAGCTAAATTTAGCCTGGGTCGTAAGTGCAAGTAACGGAAAGTCTTTGCTGTATGTGCATATGCGGTTGTACTTATGGTGCATTTTTTTAAATCAAATCATCTGTAAGCTGCTTCGTTCTCAGAGCATCCACTATTGACTCTTCTTTCCCCTATTCACCGTGAATAATTACTGTGTACATTCACTGGCCATAATATTAGATACACTCAATATCAGCATTTAATGTGTGTGTGTGTGTGTGTGTGTGTGTGTGTGTGTCGGGGGCTTTCTTTTCACCCCAAATGAGTTACAATACTGTAGCCTTTTCGCACCAGTTTTTTTTTCAGTCTTCAGGATGTGTAAACCCACATTCCTAAAAAAAGATGGAAAAAAAAAAAGAATACAAGCAAACAGGAATTATAACCGTGTTCCTCATTTCCATATAATGATGTCACAACCTGCCTCGGTGCTTTATACATACATCTGATGTTGACTTGGCCTTACATTTTCCGTTTCCATGGCGATTTGTGAGAATTCATTCTCCGCTCTGGCAAATGCATTTTTCAGACAGCAGACGCGCAGCAGTGTTCCAAAAAAATAAATAAATAAGGCCCGGTCGCTTCAGCAGGCTTTTGAAAGAGAAGTCATTGAAAATTGCACCGATAAGTGGAGAAGGACACTGCTGCATATCGAAAAGTGGCCACATTCACCTCCTGCAACTCTCCTAAGACTGAGCCATGTCTTCAAGTTACGTGTCCGCCATGGCAGAGCTGTTTAGAACAATGATGTCTGTAACGTGCTCGAACACCGGACACAGTCCCGCGATATATTGAGAGCCAATAAAAAATCGTGCTTTTACCAAGGGCATAATGCTCACTTTGTTCAGTGTATCCAATACGCTGAAGTGATGATGGGGCGGGGGGTTATTTAAAAAATAAATAAATAAATTCGAGGGGGCACTACTGTGCCCGTTTTGGTGGGTCATTTGAGACCAAAATGTAAAGTTTTCGGCCATGTCAAGGCCTCCGAAAAGGCCATTCATTCAGCGAAAGAAAAATAATTGAAGCTGCCAGCAATGACGAATGGGACTTCGACCCCCCCACCATGGCAAATCCCACATTAGATGGCATGGGTAAAAAAAAAAAACCCTTCATAATTTAGCGCCGCCCATCTGTCTTGTAGACTTGCTTTTGATTGGAGCTCATTGGGGCAAATTCCCTGCTCGAAGTGCCGGAATTCACCTGAAATGTCCGACCTTTGGTACAATTACGGGCTTGTGTCCTTGAGACGTTTCGAGAGTCTTGTTATGATTGACACGTCCACCCAATTTTGGGTGGGTGGGGGGCACGGAGTGAGTTATGCGAGGTCCTGCTGAAGATCACTAAAATACATGAATTTCCCCAGGGGACACACGCTTGCTGAAATTTGTGCGTTTTCTGACATGTTGATGCGAATTCATCTGTCAACAAAATGATACAAACACATTGTGCCCACAGTTTTGGATGCTGCTCAACAGTAAGTGTCACTTCCTAAACTGAGAGCTCTTTTTTCAAGTGAATGAAACTCAAGGGCTTTTCATTTGGAGGCAAAAAGCCGGAATGCAAAAAAGGCATTTTTCCCAGAAAGCTTGTTGGGGGAGCGGCGTCCGTAATTCTTTTGGGCTGATGGAAAGCGCTTCGAGTGATTTATCTAATCAAGAGCGTCTCCGCCGCATTGCCAGGTGCGCCTCAGGAATACTAAGAAAGTACTATTTGTGTCTATGAAAAGCATCATGGTATCCATGCACGTTTTGGTGTGCCATCTCTTCATTCTGGGATAATTATTCACTATGACGCATGGAGCAAAAGCCAAAGCCATTTCAGATGGCTTCACTAGTAAACAAATGCTTTTGGACCGCCACTAATTTCTGCCTTCTTCTTTACTCGTCAAAAATGTGATGCAAGTTAAATTACTTCCAAGGACGATGGAACGCTGGCCGGGTAATTTGCATTTCAGCAGGTTAAATTAATCCAGAAATAGATGTGGTGAAAATTCACACATGATCATTGAGGTAGCGGCTAATGAAATGACTCTTCTGTTGCTCGGATAAATGGCGCAAACATCCTCTTTTGACGCTGAAATGAATAGGTAACGTGCTGTTGAATCGGTGTTAGCTAGCTGGCTAGCCATGTTGTGACCCAACAGCCTCGTGCATGTGCGTCCATAGTTCACCTACTCGATTTTAACTCACATTAAAGGTGGAGTTTGCAGTGGTTAAAAACCCCCAGACTAACAAACAGCCCAGCCTATGTCTCCAATTCAAACATCAATTATTTTAAGGCCGAGTGAAGTGAGGCTACGTTCAAATCATGCTAGTAGGCTCAAGGCTACATACGCCGGTCAGTACACACACCATTTAAAGTGCCTCCGATTAAGTCAAAATATAGTCAGCCATCAAGTAGGCTTTTACTGACATTTCCTGAAGTTTTTTTTTTTTTGCTAACACTGACTGCTATTTCGAAGTTTCGTAATTCCCTCCAACTTGTGTAAGATTTTAAATGTTTTTAGCAAGGCAAAGCTTGTTGTTTTTTTAATGTACGTTTGGACCGTTGCCTCGAATGTGCGGCTGTTTGAGAGATGACAGTACGCTAAAGATGTATTTTGCTTATTTGAAAACCATGCTTAAGATCAAGAACATATTTTATGCGTTTGTATTACAAGCCAATTTCAAATTAAAATACTGTACAATTATCTTCACCCACGGGTGAATACGCGCCATTTTCATTTAAACAGGAAAATGACCCGGAAGTACATAAACACGCATGAAACAAAGCGTTCCCTTGCAAAGAAAAAAAAAAATGTTCTCGCAATCTTTGAGAGGGAATCCAAAGGTTGTTTTTCTTCCATGTCACCTTTGGGGCTCCGTTCCATTTTAAGAAAAATTGCCAAAAAGAATGATGCTACCACAATCACGTTTCAGAAGACCAAGTGTTCAGACCCCCCCCCCCCCGTACCATTTCACGTCTGGGGCTCTGCACTAATCCCGTAAATTGACTGAAGTCTTATGAAGGATAATCTCATAGTCAGGTTCGTCTTTGAAGCGTCCTGTCGAGCCACAAAAACTTGCCATGTCTCGACCTTAGCATAAAAAAGCCGCTTTTTGTGCAGCAAATGCTAAACTGGGATTAACACGAGGGAGCACGAGGGAGAACGTCCGCTCAGCCGTGGAGGGGGACGAGCCGTTTTGCATTGATTTTATGCCAGTGCGCAACACGCTATTGATCTCCTGCGAACGGAAGGGAATCTCCACATCGAGCCCGATCATGTCGCATTTGTCCATTCGCGATTGAAAGGGATGTTTCATTGACACTTTATTAGGTTCATCGATCAGGACGTCAAGAGGGCCAACGCCCATTTCGCCTACGTCGATTTTATTCTCATCGTTGCGTGACTGTCGTCGGGATTGCAGCCACTTGAGTTATTTGGCTCGTACATTGATAACTGGTGGCTATGAAAAAAAGATAAACAGTCATCACGTCCTGTGGGAAATGTCATTGGCGGGCACAGCCGAGTTGTTGTTGGTATTTATTTATTCATTTATGTAAAAATCCAATTCAAAGGAATGGAGACATTTTTTTTCAGATTTAACTCTTCCCTCCATATTTTTCTACTCGTTCAATTATTCAAGTCAGACCAACTGGTGCATTTTTCAGGGTCACAAAATGACAGCATTTCCCCCCCCCTGTATTTCACAACAAATTTCACAAACGCATTTGACATTTTGTCCCAAAAACTGAAAGGAAAAAAAAACCCTTGAATGAATAAAATTACGGTATTACTTTAATTCGCTTTGTTTATGTTACCATTGAACATACACTTAAAATGTCTTACAAATTACAAAGGTGAAAAAAAAGAATATACATATTCTAGAATCTGTTATGCTGAATTAATCTTAACCTGGATCTGAACCAGATTGCCCATTTAGTGCCAGTGTAAATGCAAACAGACATGATTGTTTACTGTGCATTTTCTCAACTCGTTTATCTCCCGTTTTCCTCATCTGCAAAAAAACCCCAAAACTGATAAGTATCGATATGCACATGTGACACCCTGGCTTGACTGCGGGCTAAAGTGCAGCAGTCCTCATTTGAGCTTGAAGTCAGAAAGGTCAACCACACAACATGAATCATTGGCGCTAAGAAAAAACGAAAAGTCAGCATCTCGCTGCAAGCTCATTAGGTGTGAATCTTTGCGTGCAATGACACATCTGCATGCGATTTGGAGGGGTGTGCAAAGCTGATCTGGCTGTCAATTAACCTATCGACATGCGTCATACATACAGTATATATCTATCTATATACCTGTATATATCTATCTATCTACAGATATATATCTATATCTATATATATATATATATATATATATATATATATATATATATATATATTCTTCTTTTTTTCCACATTTGACAAATCGGTTAAGATGTTCAAAATGCGCATACCCTTTACGCTTTAGTTTGGAGTGGACGTATCGGGAATAACCGCTTTGCTGGCTGGCTGGCACTATTGTATGTCATATCTGGTCCTGTGTGCAGCACAGAGATGGGCAACCACCGGGCTTTCACAAAAGCCAATTTAACGGCGGGCTTTGGCTGCTGCAAGGAAACCGGTAGATGAGCACAGCGCGACCCTTTTACTCTTTTAACGACTCTGTTTCAGTTTAAAGGAACCCTCGGATCGGCCTCGGCTGATCCCCGGCTTCAGCCCGGGGAACCTTTAAAGCGGGCAATATGTCACCACCGCGAAAGGTTGGCTTTGCCATAAAGCGTCCAGTGAAGCCATTAAAAAAAAAAAAAAAAGGGGGCGAGCTCTGAACCGGACGCGACCCCGAGGATAAACCTCCACGTTTGCCTTGCCTTGCAGATTGGATGTGGCCTGGCGACAGGTCAGGACGGAGGAGCCAGTGCATTAGAGGAACAGATTAGACTTTGATCCATCCGAATCTAGACGCAATGAATAAAACATTGGGTATTACGCTCAGATCCATTTGTTATTAAGGTCTTAAAAGCTGAGCGGACCAGAGGACAGAAAGCGAGAGGCTGCAAGGATTGCTTGCAATTTAGAGAGAAACCTCAATGGAGGCGGAGGCGGCGGCCTGAAATCGGCGTTTCCGAGCGTGACCTTGGGGGAACGATGACCTTCTCTTGGAAAACCAAGGGCACCTATACATTTTGTGTTTCCCTCCTCGCTGGAAGGCCAACGAATCTCCAGGCCACCTTGAAAACGCAACACATCTCTCGCCCTGTTGGCGTCACTTGTACTCTTTAGCATAGATTCTCAAACTGCGCCCTCCTGGGTGGCAACAAGCCTTACTTTGGTGGTCCGCGAAATAATTTGCAATGTATTATTTAGACTGATTCAAAAAAAAAGAGAACGAGGGGGGGGAGTAAATAGTTGTTGATACACAAGCTATGCATGTTTAAACGTTTTAGCATCTTGGGTCTTGTTCACCGTCAAAAAATGGCAGATAAGAGGATAACACCATTTTACAAGAACAAAGGGCTTTTTTTCCGAGAATAGACGTCGTGATATGAACATGACAACTTTATTTAGAAAATATAAAGAACGGTCGCAAGTTCACGATTTTCTTTTTGTTGTTACTATGGAATAAAGGAATCGGGTTAAATCAGTGAAAGCAAACGTATTCACGGAATGTTTGTGTTGTTCGAGTCCACCATTAAATTCTAAACTTGATTTAAGCCCCATCCCACCCTAAAATATTTGAACACACATTTTCAGAATGTCGAGGCAGATTAAAACGTTTTTTCTTTTTTTTACATATAAACAAAACACTCATCGTTTCATCGTGTTCAGTTTGTCACTTAGTATTTTCGCTGCACTGTCTGCCTTCTATCGTCTTACCCCCCGCCCGCCTCCGAGAACAAAAGCTAACTTCTTAGCGTCCCCGCTGAGATTCGCACTCGGACCCGCCTGCCGGCACTCAACTTGCGAACACTCGACGTCTATTTTAGTCGGAGTTTGTTAAAGGTGAACGTCAAGGACCACACCGTCCCTGTACAGCCTTTGATTGTTACAAGCAGCAAGTTGTTAGCTCATCATTTTCACCAGCGTTCAGCTTTTCATGTCTTTTTTACCACACAAATTTAAATATAATTTCCAAAGGCAGAACAATAAGCCCATTCCACCAGCTTCTTGATTGTCTCATACACGTAGCAACACTTACCTTCGTCCTTCTTCCATGTCAGTATGGACTCGCCTTTTTCTTTTTCCTCACATTTGCTCATAAATGTTCTCCGTAATGAGGATTCACAGCAGGACGCTTTGCGCTTTAATTTCCTGACGGGGAGGCGGGCGCGCTCGGTGCGTTTCTTAAAATTGGCTGCTATTTTAATAGCGGCGCAACGTCTGCAATTAAAAAGAAGGGGGGAAAATAGCGATGAGAGCGAGGCGTTCATGAAAGCGTTTCTGCAGGCAAACGAGGGGCAGCCTCAACAAGTATGTTCGCGGCCATCATCCTTCATGTCCTCATTATCGGCCACTCGATGTATCACCCTGTTGATGTTTTCTGTTTTATTCTGTTTAAACCCAGGGAGGATTTTGAAAGCAGCCGGGTACACTGGTTGCCAGTACTGTCCAGCTAAGTGATGGGAAACCGGCACTTGGAGTGGCACTCTTCTATTTTTATTTATTTTTTATTAAATAAATGTGTTTACCGCAGGTGATCAGTTTGCTGTAATAAAAATGCTCACCACCAGATGGCAGACGTCACTCAAGATCACCTCCTGCATCAGAGAAGAAGAGAGAGCCAGGGCCAAATCAGGTCAAGAAAATCATCTCGTCGGGTGAAATGAGAAACAGATTCTCTGTTCACCGAATTTAAAAATATGTTTAAGTTTGCACTGGGACACAATCAGACGTGAACGAACTCAAGCTAACTAGCCACTCCAACACCAATTGTAAGAGTTCACAAATATAGATTTATTTATTACATTTTTTTTTTTGCACGAGGAGTTACAAAATGCGTTACAAATGAATACGATGGCTGAGAGAAGTGGATGATGCCGCCAAGCTGTCACATCGTGACAAACTTTTTACCGGCCGATCCACTGGAGGATTTTGAACGGTATGCAGGTCGAATGTACGGTGGTATAAGATTAATTAAGCTGTTTTTTTAAATGTGCTATATGTCGGTTTGCTGTTCAGCAGTTTTGTGCCATCTTTGAATGGGAAGTTTTATAAAAGAGAGCAAAAATACAGTAGGCCTCTGCTTATTTTTGTTTGTAGTTGATGAGTGGATCTTTGAAAATATTTAAAATACTGTTTGCTCTAGTAGTTTAAACATTTCCATACGTCCCTACTCAAAACGGCATTCTGGTCATACATCTGGTTAAGAAGCGTGCGGTACACCACTCACCAAGCCTTCCTCCCAAAAGCAAGCAAGCAAGGCAAAGTCGCTGAGGAACACAAATCACAAGTTGGAGCAAACAAATGAATGTCAAAGTCAAACAGGACACTCGCTGGCTTTTATTCCTCGCCGTTCGGCTACCGTTCGCTATACGGGTCTCGAGACGACTTCAATTAAGGCAGCCATGATTAGCGCTCGGGTGCAAGGCGAGAGGAAAAAAACCCTGCGTGTTGACTCGAGAGCCAAAGCCGCCGCCGCTGCCGCGTTAATCCTTTTGTTCACATTAGTTGACACATGGCACGCCTCCCTAATTCTCATTCCCGAGCAGCAAGAGGCTGAAAAGCCAAACATGGCAGAGGAAGAAGAAGAAGCACATTTGCATGCGCAAGCAAAGGTCCAAGCAACTCTGCTTACCTCTGGTACTACCCCACAGGACTTAGCAAACACAAGAGGACAACACAATCATGTATTCTATTGTGCATTGTAATAAAACAATGCACGCAAGGAGAACTCATCAGCGTAATAATGCAAATAAATCATGTCGACCAAGCTACGGATTCCACTGCACCCTCCTCACTTTTTATTGATGCCCTTACTTATGTATTTATGTTATTCATGTCGTAAGCAAGTGACAACAAGTCTCCGTTCCCTTGATTGCCCCGCAGGGAGGAATTCACTTTTCTGAGTACAAATCTGTGCAACTTTTGTGTCTTTTCGAGCTAAAGTGCATCCAAAAAGTCTTGACAGCGAGTCACTTTGCCACTTTATGTCCAAAATCGAATTTTTTCAATTTGTTCAAAAACGAATCTATTTCCAACACTACATGCTGAAAAGTTCATTTTGAATGTAAAATATTGTGACTTCATTCTCATTGCATCTTTTCCTATTTAAAAAAAATATATATATATATATATATATATATATATATATATTAGAGCTGTCAAACGATTAAAATATTTAATCTAATTAAAAACTCAACTGTCAATTAACTCAAATTAACTAAAAATTAATCGTGATTACTCGCACATTTTTTATCGTTTCTGAATTTCCTTTTATATTTTTTGTCCTATTTTCTCCCATTTTAATGCTCTCATCAACATGGTATCATGAATCAGTTTTCTATGTCCAAAATGCAAATATTTACTGAAATAACAATTTCGATTTTCAATTTTACATGAACATTTTTCACTTGGAGCAGTTATTCACACATTATCTCTCACACAATATTACTGTCCATCAACAACAGTGAAAAAAATATTTTGTCACACAACAGCTGCTTGGAATCAAAACAGCGCAATATAACATAAAGTGCACATCTAAGGTAAACTAGTACTCGTAATGGAGGCTCTCGCTGGCAATCCGTAGTGGAGTTGTTCAGTTAATTCCGTTTTTCACGGCCCCCTGAATAAGGATTGTCGGTCAGCATGGAAGGATCTCTCGTTCTGTACTTTTTTGATCATTTATTGGAGCACTTTGCAGCAGAAGTAGTAGTAGTTGTAACAGAAGTATCAGAAGCAGGTAATAACCTAAATTACACATAAATGCAGTAAAAAATTAATATATCTATCTTTCTGCATCACAATGTAAATATTGACATTAATTAATACCTTTATTTAACAATACGTTTAATAAATAATTTAATCAACCCTGATTTCACTATGTATCAATATCGTTATCATTATTCATTGTTTTAAACGTAAGAAACCATACAACACAAACATATCAAGTCGAATCGAACAAAAGAACTACAAGTCCCAAGAGTCAAACCCGGAAGTGGAGCGCCGGCATGATTAACCCAAGCTGAAACGCAATTTACTTCGTTTAAACGTCAGATTGCAGACGGACAAACATGACAACTATGCAAAAATGAGCTAAATAAAGACACCCCTGTTCTAGCAACATTTTAGCCCACGCTGTTTAAATTGCCGATTGCGAACGGTAACTGACTGTGATTGCATAGCGATGCGGCAAACAAAGCAAGCGATCATGTCCGAATCTAAAAGCTAACTTTACACATCTGACTTGATAAGAAGCACTCGCGTAGCTTAACATTGAGCCATGCCGACGACGAAGCGAGTGTATTCACTCACGAAACAAAACGCTATTTATACATCGCGCGAACGTCACCTGTCAGTGGCAGCCCCGCCCCTCTTAAAGCGCCAGGTCAATCCAACAGGAGTCGTTCGATGCAATGCGAATGATTTCAGCTTGAGTGGAGCTGTGGACAATGTTGACAGGCTTGCATGCAGTAGCCATATATTTAGCTACGGCTTCAGCAAATTTGTTCGTCGTGTCATCCATTTTCTTCGCTTTGAAATGATCTGTCTGAGACAAGGGGGTGGAGTACAAACGTCATCTGTGCGCTTGGCCATTAAGTGGTATTTCAGACTCGACGTGCTATGATGATAGCTCGGTTTACGACTGCAAAACATACAGGTAACTTTGGTCTTGTCAGTGGAACAATCTGGCAACTTTTTAAAAGTAAACTTTCCATTCATGAGCTATTTAAGTATCCGTTTTCGGTGTCTCGCGCTGGCAAAACAAACGTGCGTGGACCTGTGCAGCGCGCTTGATGTTTTGTGTCTGGTTTATTTATAGAGCAACGTAACATCCGCTGTGACGTCTGCCGCGTTAATCTCGCGAGAAAAATTTTGATCCCGATAAAATTCATTTAAATTAATGCCGATATAAACGGGCTAAACTGACAGCTCTAATATATATATATATATATATATAAATATATATATATATATATATATATATATATATATATATATACATAAATTTAAAATATAACATTTTTGCCTGATTTATGTGCAAAATTTGAGGAGTTTTTTTTTCATGTTTAGGCCCTCAAAAATTAAACGATTGCAATCACAATAATTACAATAATAATAATATGTATTTAATGTAAAATTACAGAATTGTTAATTAGGTTGTGCAAAAATCTATGGGTCCCCCCCCCCTCCATAATCAACCGTAGTGCTACGTTCAAACTGTGCATCATTTTCCAGGGGCTGACAATATTAAATCAATCTTTTAAGAACTAAAATCTCGGGGTTTTTTTGCTCAACACTTAGGCCTACTATGCTACTGTGAGTTGATGTTAGTCAGGTTGGTGGTGCAAGTAATTTTCTTTTTTAGGGGATACTAAATATTAACGATTGGAGAAGTAGAGTACTTCTGTTGAGCACTGGCAAGGCCTCAGCCGATCTTGCCGTTATTTTATTGATTATTTTAACCTCACACACACACACACACACACACACACACACACACACACACACACACACACGGGTGGACCTGTGGTATAATTGCTGACACAGTAGCTTGTGGCTCTCCCTTGCACAAAACATGATCCATTATCATAAATCACATGTGCCAACACAGACAGCAGCTGCATGAATAATTAAAGGTCGCCCCATTAGCATTTGCGCGCGTGTGCATGTGTGTGTTTCCAAAAGCTGCAAAAATGATAAAAAAACAATGAATAAATCAATAAAAACAAATCAATGTTTCTGCAGTCCATACACAAATTGGAGCAGGTCGACCTTGGCACCAGCATCGTCCCAGTCACCCCCCCCCCAAAAAATGTTTTCAGAAAGTGCTCGGAGCAATGCGAGTCCTCAGCGTGCTTTACGTCCCAAGTGGTCAACCCGCAGAAACTCAAAATGTCTTCGCTGAAAATTGACTGACACTCATTTGGACAGCAAGGTGGAAGAGTGGCAAGTGTGCCTCGTCATTCTCTCCGGTTCAAAAGTGGACTCTGGCCTTTCCGGTGTGAAGGCTGCGTGCTGTTCTTTGACCCGTGCGGGGGCGTACGCCACCTCTCAGCCCAAAGTCAGCTCGGAGAGGGAAGGGATGCTGGCCCGCGTCCCGTTTGGCTCGATGGTCCCACTGGAGGCTGCCAAATTAAATGGCAGCGCCGCGTGACAAATGAAATGTTTGCCGTGTCTGAGTGGTGACATTTCAAGCCAGCTGCGAAAGAGGCAGAAATAAAAGGTCCCCCGTCCATTGTCTCAAGTTTAAAAATCTTTTCTGCTTGGATGCACTTGGGATATTTTACTGGAATGACGACAAACTCCCTCTGTGCTTTCGGTTTGGTACTTTGATTTTCTTTGTATGAGCTTTCCAATCCGCAGATTTTCACCGACCTCACATCCGTCTGAAACATCAATGCCGCGATGAACGGAGATGGGTCAATTGTTTTGGTTCCAATGAAAAGCATGGACATTGTTCAGGCCTGACTAGATGAAGCTCCTCGCCTCATTCCAACATAGTTGCTTAGCACCAAGATGCCACTAGACTGCGCCAAAGCCAGATCTTTATTTTCGATATGGCTTTGGCATAAGCATGAAAACAGCGAATAGGAGAAAAGGTTCAACAAAGTTGCTACAGTACATCAATGACGAACACACTCTGAAACAATCTAAAATAATCCCATTTGGGTCAAAAGGAAACTAACTCGCTGCTTGGGTCAGGTTGACTCAACTTTTGGAGTTTTGTCTTTTAAAAAAAATGTTGGTTTGTACAAAATCGATTTGTTCCCAACAATTTTTTTTCAGTTAGTATGAACAACATGACCCAAAGTTTTGGCGTGTTTCTAACAAAACGGCCCAATTTCTTGAGCTGGTTTGTACAAAATGACCCCAATTTTTGGTTTGTGGCAAACAAAATGACCCAATTCTTGGGTCAAATTGACCCAAGCAGTCAATCGACCCAAACTGGGTTATTAAAAAAAAAAAAGAATTGTTTCGTCTGCCATCGTGATGTCACAGTGAGTCCTTCGTTAAATTATCTTTTGAGTTAATTTTTGAGACACTTTTGAAAGTTTGCTTTAAGACTTCAGTGCCAATGGAGGCCTTTCTTTTGGACTGACGGATTCCATGTCTTGACCTCGTCATCGTATTCCCAGCGAAAAGATGACAAGAGGACGCGCTTGTAAAAATATACATCACATTTATTGGTCACCAGAAGTCCCTAAATGATGCCTACTGTACTTCCACCAACGCGGGCCACGGAGCACCAAAGCGCTGCTACCAACAGAAACAAAGCGGATACACACCACCGTGTTCTTCTCTAAAAGGTAACACATTGTACAAAAAAAAGCAAGTCTTGGAAAGTAGTCCGAGCCATCGTGGTTTGGTCCATTAAGAAGAAGGAAAAAAAAAGCACTTCTTTCCTCGAGTGAGTTTTCTGCCGCCTGGCTAGTCGGGCAGCCAGAGGAAGGAGGAGGTGATGCGGGGGCGCAGAGGGTGGGCGATGCACATGTCCCAGATGATCCTGCTCGTGCTCCCACTGCATCTTTCCGAGAAGTATTCATGCCGCGCAGTCCCCGGGGGTCAATGAGACGAAGCACTTTAAAAAATAATAAATAAAACCTCTCCTCGCACGGCACACGACAGCACAACACTAGCGCGATGTTGGACACGAAACAGGGTGACGAGATGAGTCAATCCCCCTCCGCCCGGATCTTTCCTCCTCCGCGGGAACGCCGAACGGCGGCGTCAAAGGGAATTAAAAAATGAAGAAGGGCGAGTTTTGTTTTTTTCTTTCCCCCTTCTTATCAAAAAACATATGAAGCGGCCTCACCAGGACGCTGAAGGCACCAGCAGAACCAGGAGCAACACAGGCCATGCCAGGTTCTGTTTGCACTCGCCGCTCTTTGCCCGCACACCTGACAGGACCAAGAGGGGGAGGATTAGTAGCAAGACGCACACACAAGTCTAGGACAGTCAACATCCGCCTATGCATATTTATTTTCAAGAATAATCAGAATCTGGTCACCCCCCCTCTCCCCTGTCCACACGCACACCACACACACCACCTCAAATACCCCAAATCTATGTATTATTGATGGCTACTGTAAGATATTTGGTCAAAGGTTAGCAGTGTAGTGCATTAACAAACCATAGCATTAGCTATGATAAGCTAGTGGGAGAAGATACTATTTACCCCAAAATAATGTGACTTTTTTTTTTTTACTTAAAAAGTGTGTATCAAACGGATAGTCCTTCACATTAATTACAAAAAAACCCTCCTGTAGAGATAAATGTGACTGGCAGGTTAGCACACTCTCTGATTCAACAGATTTATCTGTCAAGATAGCTTCAAGATAGCTATTTTTGTCCAAAAATGTCTTTTTTAAAAATAAACTAAACATTCATCAGTATCCAAGAAGAGGGGCTCAGTTTCAAAAAGGTTCTGTGCATTTGCACAACAAAAGTTAGCCGGCTAACTGCTAGCTATAAAAGAGGAAGATCATCCCAGCCAGTAGGTATTAGCACCAAAAACCACCCCAGGTTCTACCTTTGGGCACAGTATGCTGAGAGATCTTTAAGTAAAATATTTGAAATAAAATGGTGGGGGGACCTTCCCTGGAGAGAAAAGTGTCTGGCAAAGCAGGTTAGCAAAGCAGGTTAGCATACTCTTTGATTCAACAGATTTGTCTGTGAAGATAGTTTCAAGACAGCTTTTTTTTTTTTAAATACAAAAATGTATTTTTCAAAAAGAATGTAAAAAGACATCAGAAAATTAAGAAAATAACAGAATGAGGCCACATTGTTTTGGGAATATATTTCCTAAGAGAGCCCAATTTTAAACCGGCTCAATTTTACTGGAGGCGTTCAATCAAAGCCGAATAGCTACCCGACATTGCCAAACGCAGTGTGTGGTGAGAGACAACGGTGTCATTGTCCAACTAATTACGGGTGCAAACAACATAGCCAGTGAACCGGCCACGAGGATAAAACATCTGCTAGGCGGTCTCGTCTGGTCGGCGCGCCGCTAGTAGGTTAATTGGCCGAGCGCGTCCGTGAAGCTTTGTCTGTGTGTGGGTGAGGTAATTAAAAGAGTATTAGCCAAAGAAAACTTTGCTCATGCAAGAGCTTTGACTGCTTAATTACAACGGATAGCAGTGAACTATCCTAAAATAAACAGCTGGGGGGGAAGTAAAGAAGTAAATCCAGATAAGTCGATTTTTTTCAGGTAACTGCAGTTTACGACAGTATTTATCGAATAAAAACTGAGTGTCAAAACACATAGTGATAATTTTGATTTAAATGAATCAGTTGACGCTCCGGAGGACGTTTTTTGGGGGTCAATTTTGCATATCGCCACCCCAAAAAAACATTAATTTTAGAGTAAAACGGTACAAGTTGACTATTTGTCAACATATTTAGGTTCTCCAAGTCGATGAGTCAAAATGACCGTGACATTTCAAACGACGTCATTTGCCCAAAAAAACTCGATGGCGACAGCTTACCGGAAGAGGTGACGAGTCGTATTTGCGAGCTGACCAGCCCTTCGCCGCCCTCGCTGAGGGCGCGCACCTCGATGACGTACGTGCCGCCCTCCGGAAGCGAAAGCGTGGTGGACGGGTTGATGGTGCGAGTCACCTGGTTGTGGCCGCGACCCTCCTGCTTGAGTAACACCTGCGCAACGACGACACAAAGAGCCATTTTATGTCGAATTTGTCATTGTGTGTGTTTTGGTTGACTTTTGAAATATTTTGTTGAGACATCATTTGATGTTGTCTTGTTTGTGTCTTATTTGTTCGGTTTTCGTCTCCGCCTATTCTCATCAGCTCTGTTTCTGTGTGTGGTCCAAGAGCCATAGTTTGGGGGTCTGCAAAAGAAATTTAAATCCCATTTTTTTGAAATAGTCATTTCAAAAAGCGCAAATCTAAATATCATACACCTAATAGCATAGTCCTTTATGAAAATTTTCAGGGAACCCCCCTGCCCCCCCATCAATTTTAACAAAGAAGTGTGTCAGAGATTTTTCTCGGACAAAGTTAAAGAAACGACTCGGCACACAGGGAAAATTGTCTTCAATGTCGACGGAAGCGGATCTCTGAGAGCGAACGACGGTTTAGTTGCTCCGTGATCACACTTAGAGGCCCGCCCTCCACGAGTTTGACCTTTTATTGTAACATATGCAAAATACAAGAAAAACACTGCCCCCGATATTTGCATGCCGCACCCCCGGCCCGGCCCCTCGGTAGTGATTGGTTACCTGTGTTTAAAATTTGAACCACCAGTACGTTGGCGCCTTTCTGTCTGGTCTACGATGAATCAACATGTCGCAGACTTTGCGGATGGCCAATGTCGCCTGGGCGCGACGGGTGTTCTCAAATCGTCTTTTGTCGTTCAACCGCTGTTCCCAAATTATTCATTCCCCTTTTGTGACCGAGTTTCGCCCTCTCCCCTGTGATCGCCCACCTGCATTGACGTGCTAATTGTGGACTCCAACGGCCCTCCGGCCAGGTGGCCGGCGCCTTTGTGCACAGGCATTTGGGGGTGCTGTATACGCACCCAAACGATTTAGATGTGACCAAATTAAAACCCAAACGATTTGGATGTGACCGACTTAAAATGAAACTTTAAACATGATACAATTTTGCTCATAAATTCCTCTAACAAAGTGTCAACAATCTTTTGAATTGATATTGTGACAGCAACTTTCAAAACGACTACCGTATTTTCACGATCATTCGGCGCACCGTGTTGTTGGGCACGCCCACCCTTCACTCATTGGCAGACTTCCGCATGCCTGACGTCACTTACGCCCGCCTTTTCTCTATATAAACAGCGTGTCGGCCAGAAGCGCGCTCAGTCAGGCTTTGGAACTCGGCTCATACTCTAGACTTTTAATGGCGCCTTATGGTCGTGAAAATACGGTATCGTATTTTCACGACCATAAGGCGCCATTAAAAGTCTTAAATTTTCTCCCAAGTGGACAGGACGCCTTCTAATGCGGAGCGGCTAGTGTATGAGCCGAGTTCCAAATCCTGACTGAGAGCCGACACGCTGTTTATATAGAGAAAAGGCGGAAGTGGGCGTGAACAGGCATGCGGGAATGCAGCCAGCCAATCAGTGAAGGGTAGGCGTGTTAGTGGCCCGCGAGTGTGATCAGGCGTGCGGGAAACCAGCTGGCCAATCAGTGAAGGGTGGGCGTGTAAGTGGCCGTAAATGAGGACGTGAGAGAGGCCAGACATGCCGTAAAGCAGCCGGCCAATCAGTGAATGGTGGGCGTGTAAGTGGATGCGAAAGGCAGGTGCCAGTACCTGTATATAGTGTGAGTTTGTGCGTTATTGCAAAACAACTTCGGTTTTGGTTTCTAAGAACCCCCGAAAATGAATACAACAAAGAGACACGCTTACGAAGCTCAGTTCAAACTGACGAAACTGGACGAAGAGAAGATGAGAGAGTGGCTAAGTGAGGTGTATGTAAAGAGACCGGATGGCTTTTTCCATGCCTCGCCGTCACTCTTGATTTGCGACTCCATGCGTGCCCATCTCACAGCAGCGGTGAAAAACCAAGTCAAGCAAATGAACTCTGAACTTGCCGTCATTCCCGGAGGCTTGACGAAAGAACTCCAACCGCTGGACATCGGCATCAACCGGGCGTTCAAAGTGAAGTTGCGAGCGGCATGGGAACAATGGATGATCGATGGCAAACACAGCTTTACGAAGAGTGGGAGGCAGCGCCGGGCTAGTTACGCCACTATTTGCGAATGGATTGTGGCTGCTTGGACAAACGTGTCTGCTTGCACTGTTGTTCGAGCTTTTGGCAAAGCCGGCATAATTTCTGTGGATCCACACGGCAATGAGAGTGACTCTGACAACGAGAGGGAACACGGCGTTTTTGATGGATTGTTCAATTCGGACACAGAAGATGAGGACTTTGATGGATTTCTGGGTGATGATTGATCGAAAAACGTGAGTACATTGTAAGATGTCGAAATAAAGTACAACCGATCTCAGTTTTGCTTCCGTTGCCTTTTTAAAAACGTGTTTTTAGCATGTCTTAGCATGCTACGCTATGCTTCAAGCTAACGTGTTTTTAGCGTGCATGCATGCATGCCGTATGTTTAAACTGGCGTATGTTTTACCACCCCTGGCTGCGCCCAATAATACAGTGCGTTTTGTGTATGTGTAAAATACAGAAATAGCACCCGTTACTGAGACTGCGCCCTACAACACTGTGCGCCTTATGGTCGTTAAAATACGGTATGTTGATGCTATTTGGGCTAACAGGATGGGAACCGGCGCGCCAGTTAGCCCTCGCTACCTTCGCCTTTTTGGGCCAATTAAAAACTGTGGTGATGTTGCTAGTGTCGCACCATGTGAATTCTGGCATCTGAGCCGTGCATGAATAGAGTCGTTCTTAAAACACAGGTTGATCGCTACGGGGGCATTCTCGCGCAGCTAGCCTGCGCTGCGCAAAACGTGGGAACGGGCTGGCAAATGAGACAACAAAGCTTTCCAAACTACATAAGCAAGGTTTTCACACACTCCCAAGATGATGGCACTGGATCATTGAAGAGAATCAAGTTTTAAAACATTTCGACTGAACAAGCGAAAGAAAATGGCTCCCCGCTCCCCCCACCCACCTGTGTTCCCCCCTCGCCTGCCTTATAACAGCTTGGAGGTCACGAGCCAGAAGGGCGTTCTCGCCGCCTCTGAGCTGGAAAGCTTTGAAAGGTAGCCAGCTTTCTTCCTCCTTCTACTTGGCTTCCTCCTCCACAGCCTCTCTCGCCGTGTTGTCGGAGCATCAATGAAACCCTCGTTGCTATTTTTAAACCCCTTGTCACTGCGTAACGTACTCTGGTATTTTTATTTTTTCAACCGTACAGTAATAGGGATCATGTTCAAAGCTAGCTGTAGTGTGCATGCCGGGCCAGTAGTTGGCAGTAAACACATGAGTCATTGTTGTTTTCGTCAACAACGATGACATTATTTCGTCATCGTGTTGTATGTGTTAGTATTTTGGAGTGATGAACATTGATTCCACTGTTACCACTTTATCCGTGCATCATGCATAATCATCGGTAGATCAGAAATTCTTTGCTATTGGGTGGAAACTTTGCGTTTTATTTTTAACTCAAAGGGACCAAAACTAGACCAAAACTTTTTGGGAGTTTTTGACGACTAAAATTATCACAAAAAAGACTAATACATACATAAATGACTATAATCTGACTAAAACTAATAAGCATTTTTGCCCAAAAGACTCAGACAAAATCTAAAATGGCTGCCAAAAACAACACTGATGTGAGCGTAATCCATCCCGGCTGCCAAGTGGAATTTTTTAAAAATTTTGAATCACTAATGGTGATGGAGTTCACAAGCAAATGGAATAAAAGTGCGGACTAAGCCAACTTGTCCTCTATTTTTTTTTAAATTAATTATTCTTTATAATGAATTCAAGTGGTATATTATTTTGCATTTTTATGCTTTAATTATTTTCTTATTTTCACCTTGATTCTTAAATTGTCATGTTTACGTTATTATGCGAACTGCTCCAGAAGGGCCTGGTTACCATGTAGCCGATGACGTCAGACTCATTTTCCTTGGCCTTAACTGGGTCCCATCTTAAAGACACATTGTTGCCCTCTTGAATCCACAACAGGTTGCCCGGAGGCTGCACAGGAGCTGAAGAACCGCAAAGGAAAAATAAATAAAATAAACCATCAGGCCCAGAAAGAAGCGGGGTCCATCATATTATTGAGCTTACGGGCTTTCCTGGTCTTGGCCATGACGGAGGCACTGGCGGGTCCTTGTCCGATGCTGTTGTAGCCTTTGACGGTGAGCACGTACTGCCTGTTGCCTTCCAAGCCCCCCAACACCATGGAGGTCTCGTTTTTTGTGGTTCTCTGTTTCCAGCCGGAGTCCTCCTTCTCGAACGCTCTCCAGTAGCTCACCTGGTCACACAGACGCACAATTGTGTTGAGAGGTGGGAGCGAGTTTTGCCCATTGACCTTCATGTTTCAAGTCCCAACTGTCTGTGGCAAATAAAAATCAGTCGAGTCAAGTCATTAAAAGTCAAGTCATATAATCTTGATTGGTCACAACATATTTAGCCACTTTGCACTCACGATCTGTACTTGCGTGAGTTAAGCTGTAAGACTATTCGCAGGGAGTAGGGACCAGGCCAAAATCTGCTGCCCATGATATTTTATGCCTTCCATGTTATTTAAATTCATCGGCCATCATTATTTATTTGACATTGGTCTCCAAAAAAAATCCATATCGGTCGGGCCCTATGAAATAAGGTTTCATGATGTGGCCTCTGCATTTAACATCATTTCATGCTGGTGGGTTGCCAGGTTTGCGTGGGTGACATTACCCCCCACACACACATTTTTGAAAATTCAGATTGTTGAATGTAAACTGTATAACTTTCCAAGTCGAGCAGATCAAATGAAAGTCAGCCATTTCCAAAGACAGAAAATTGCCAACTGAAGTCCGAAGTACAAGACGGGGTCATTCCAGTCACATGACACACTCGAGCTTCCTCCCATTGGATCGCATTTAATTGTGTGTAGTGTACCTAATGAATTGTCTGCACAGTGTATGATGACGAGCACACCTCGTATCCTTTGGGTCTTCCGGGACCAGGGTTGGGCGGCCTCCACGTGACTCTGATTTGCGAAGCCGAAATTGCATACGCTTTCACGTCCAATGGCGCCTCTCTGGGCTCTGCATGCATGCACACACACGCACACACACACAAACACACAAACACACAATTTTTTTTTACCGTGCTCCCCCCCCCCAAAACGTGTCCCAACAAGCCAAATTTGACCTCACCACCCTCGGCCGAGTAGATGACGACGACCGGGCTGAATGGCCCGTCGCCCTTGTTGTTGTACACGCCCACTTTCACCTCGAAGGGAGTCAGCGGCGGGAAGGTCTCGTCGCGGTATTTGTACGTGGTGGAGTCGGCCGACGTCACCATCTTCTCCTTCCAGCCTCGGGTGCCGTTGGCGCGGAAGGCCACGATGTAGCCGAAGCCCTCGCCATTTTGGAACTCCTCCGACACGGGCTGGAACAGGAAGAGAAACTTTTTTTAGGGGGGGACCAAATGCTGTCTGGGTAATTGTTGTTGTTCATCGGCTAGAATGCATCGCGCCACGAGGGTCAACTTCAAAATAAAATTACGAGTTAGAAATACTGTACGTCGATATCAATGTCGTCCTTAGCTTTTATTTTGAAGTGTGCCCTCAGAAGCAAATGTGTCGGCTGACTTGACTTCGAATTGAGGCTTGATGACAGACTTGGACTGGATAATCCATATTCAATTTCCAGTCCTCATACGCACCGGCGCACCACTTATGAGCACCCCTGTAATCATGAACTGGATGCTTTCCTTACGATAGCTAATGCTGACTGATCAGTTCAAATACTGAGTGCACATTGGCTAATATGCAAATATGCGTTTTGCCTGAACAAGACCGACTTGCTTAGCCACGACAAAAAAACCAAACAAGCAGCTAACAAGCTAACGTATCGAGACACACTAACTCGGTTAAATCATCAATTTAAAAATCAAGACAGTTGTTTGATGAAAAAAAAACGTGCAGTTTCACTTTTTGGGACCCCAACTAAAAGAAACAAACTTCTCATCCGGAGCAATTTACTGTGCGGTTACAGTAATTCGCTGCCAGTGTTCATAAAGCGGCAGTCTGTCGTGACGATTGGAAGGCCAGCGCGTGTCTCAGCGGCGCTCTTTCCCCTAGACCAGACATGGGCAAACTACGGCCCGCGGGCCGGATCCGGCCCGTTGGGCTTTTTAATCCGGCCCGCCGAAGGTTGGTGCACAACACAATTAAGGTTCGATATAAATGATTGCATTCATTTCATTTGGACTTGTAATGACAGGCATTTCAACGCCAGATGGCGCAGTTACTTGAAGTTGCAGAGCACAGGGAGGGAGGGGGAGACGATACGGAAGCCAGCAGTAGCGCCAACTCAAGCACTCCCGCTCGATACGACGAAATAAGTGTGTCCGCGCCGCTATTTTCTATCATTGGATCCAAAACAGCAACATGCAAGTGACTCTTTGTTGCAGTGAGTTTTACTGCAATTGCGAACATTTTCACGTCCTGTCGATCATGGCATCTAAACGAAGAGGAAGAGTAATGGCCACGGTAGAGAAAGTGAAGTGTGTCTGATTAAACGAAGCGGGTTACAAAATACGAAACATTCAGGAGATGTTTGGAGTCTGAAAGACTGAAATCTACAAGACTTTGAAAAACGAGGAAGTGATTTGTGCTCAGTCCGATTCTGGCTATTTCCATGCCCAGAGTGAATTGTGTTACGGGGAGTGAACACCCCTCTTTTGGAATGGTTCGCCCCAGCAGCACGGGGAAGGGCGTGCGCTTGTTTGTACGGGGCAGTATTGAATACAGCGGCACATAAACAACACTCTGATGTCCGGTGTCTTTCTTATGCACAAACCATACAGAAACAAATTGCTTGCGGCTCGACGGACAGTCGAGTAAATAAACGTTTCCTTGAATGGTTTGACTGCTATCGTGCTAAAAACTTTCCGCAAACTTGACCGCTAAAAGGGAGGAAGCGAGTCCCAGAGCGCTAACTATGAGCATAGAAGACTTCGAAGCGTCCCGTGTCTGGCTTCAAAAGTTCGCTACGCGACATCAGCTGAGCAATGCTGTCATGTGTGGTGATCGAGGGGAGGTCAAGTCAGAGACAATGAGTGAGTCGAAAGAAAAGCCACCAGGTCTCTTACATGTCTCATTTTGTAGCAAATAGTCCTAACTTTGTTATATTTTGTCATATACCTGTATTGCTTGCTGCAGTTTTTGGCCTACATATTGTTGCACTTTGTTGCTTGTGTTGTCACACATGTATGTTGCTCACATACTTGAACCTTCATACAGGACATATACCATAGTTGTTTCACCGTTCACATTAAAAAAAGTATGGTAATACTTTTATGCTTTTGTTCTGTTGATGTTTGGTATGGACTGTCAACATATAATTTTTTTTATATGTACCGTATCTTGTCCTGACACGGCCCACCTGTCAAATTTAGAAATCAATGTGGCCCCCGAGCCAAAAAGTTTGCCCACCCCTGCCCTAGACGTTTGTCTCGTGGCATCCCTGACAGGAGGATTTTTTTTCCCCTTCCTCCTATAAGGCCCTGTCACACCTTGACGATTTAGCCAGCGTATGACGTATTAAAAATTTGGCAAAAATGCTGGCGTACGTCGAATAAGTTATGGGTAAGTTTTGTATACGTAACAGCACGCTGAAGCACGTTGGTATACGTCGAAGTACGTCGAGGTCGTCGAAAAATTTTGTGCATGCTCAAAATTTCTCGACGTATGTCAGCGTATGGCTATACGTCCCGTATACGCAGGCCATAAGTAATAGGTAAGTTATGCGATCGTTGCACACGTTCAAACACGTTAAGTGTAGGTTACTCATAAGTCCAAATACGTCGAGATAATGTCTAGCGTACCCAAAACTTCGAACTTATCTCCTACGCATATTGACGTATGTAGACGTATTTAACATGTTCCGGACGACCACAGAACTTACTGAACGTATTTCTAACGTACAGCTGCCGTATAATGGCGTATTGGTAGCGTTTAGGGGAATTGGGATATAAAAATGGGCTTCACAGGAGGAACCCGTCAGTACTCCTCTAGATTTCATGGTGAGCAGATGTTCATATCATCCGAGAGATGGAGGATCCGGCAAGGCTGAGACGAGAATACCTACTAGCTGTTCTCCAACATCCGTGCCTTCCGGAACTTGCGCTTGGACATGCTGACCAGGCTGTCACGCACGTAGTTGGCGAAGGCTGCAGTGGCTGTGATGGGCGGAGCCTCTGCGAGACCTTTGATGAGCTCCCCAGACTTTTCTTTGCCATGACGCTGATGTTGTTTGGTTTATTAATGACACAAGTCATAATGGCGTTTGATTGCTGCTTTAATAGCGTGAATAGCAACTCACAGTGCTAACGATGGCAAGCCGCACCTTGCCTCTTGGGTTATACCATTTTAACTAGACCGGGGGGGGATAGTCCCCAAACAGATGTTGGTACTGCAATGTCTAGTGCAGTTATGATTTGAAACGTCGAGCGGCAGCCTTTTTATAGACTATGACACATGATCGTCGCCAATACGCTGCTGCAAGCTATGCATAAGTTAGACTATCGTTGGGCATAAGTTGTGTACGCCGGCAACACGCTAGGCATTCGTTGGAATAAGTTATCTATAAGTTATCGAAACGTTCTATATAATTTACTGATACGTTATGTATACGTCCAACTCGTTATGAATACGCTATGTATACGCCCAAAATTGAAAAAAAATTCGATCATTCAGCGTATGCCAGCGTTTTAGGGAAATTCTGATACGTCGGCATACGCTGGCTGAATCGTCAAGGTGTGACAGGGCCATTAGAACGACGTCTGGTGTGGTTTCCCTCGAGTTGTCATCCAGCAACTCCATCCAATCAAACGGCAATTAATTAGGACAGAATTCAATTAATTAACGTGAGACGAGCGGATTAAGGGCCTTGCTCAATGCAATATATGGAAACGAGCCGCTGCCTTTTGCGTTTAATGGAATGTGTTTTAATGACACTGCGTGAAAGCCAATATAAATATTAATCAAGACCGACTTCTACCGCCACAGATTCACGTTTGCATGCAATGCATTGCAAGTCCGAAAATTGCTTTAATTTGTTGTACTCAGTATTTTTAAAAAATATATATTTATTGTGGTTAAGTATCCGAAGCATCCAATCAAAGTATTTTGGGGATGTTAAGTTATGCTGACTTTTTCTTTGGCTTTTTGGCGGCGTTGATTCCAAATGGAAGCGAAATCGAACTTGAACCAGCTTTCTGGAATCCAATTCCACTTGTCAGAGGTTTTGAATATGGTTACCAAAAGTAGTTTGTGTGTGTGAAATGGAAAAATATTAATCTGAGCACCAGCAAAATATGACAAGCTGGTGCTCAAAAAAAGCAAAAAACTCTGCTGCTTCCAAGTGAATGGGCCCGGGAACGCCTGGCCCAAATGAGCCACGTCCTCCCCGGAGGTAATGGCGGCGGATGGAAAGGCGATGACCAATCACCGTGACCGTGCTCATTACAGGGATGATCAGCGGAGCTAAATGAGCTGTCATCAAAGTGGATCATTACAGGCCGGCCGTGCCGCTCATTGAATATGAACCTTTTAGGAGCGGCGTGAACAAACGGAAGCCATTTAGAACCCTGCTGGTGGGGCGGACGATGGGGAGGGCCGCCTGGACAGAGCGTGACAAATGAGCTCATCACCCAGCTTTTATGGGCGAGGTGACCAGAGGTGGACAAAAATACTCATATCCCGGACTTCAGAAGAAGCACCGCAATGGTGCTTGCAGCCACATACAAGAGAGATACGGAACTAACTTACTAAGATCCCAAATAGCGGTTGCCAAATGCGTGGTTCTCCCAAACAGATGCGAGCAGAAAATGACATTTGAAGTGATGAGTTGAAGTGTTAGTGGAAGCGCTAACATATTACTGAGATACGGACAATGATTGATTCAGCTCGTCTTGAGAGTGTGATGACCCAGATGCAAGGAAAGGTATCGGTAAAAGGAGTTTTGTCACATGGCATGACTCCTTCTTGTAACTGGCTCTGAGTCCGAAGCTCCAAAATTGCATTTCTGAATCGACAATATGTCGTGATAATATTCGTGTCTGGCTAGTGCAATTCATATCAGGTTGGATAAATCCCGTCCCTTGTGTTGATTTCAACTTTTTACCCACTCTCCTCCCACAACTGCAATTTGGCGTGTTTGGAAGACAAAAATTCGGAGTGCTTTGAAATCAAATTTGTGCCTGTCAAAGCCTTCGTAAATCAGGCCCACGGTGAATCATGCACCTGGGTCAGATAGGCTTTTGCTTCAAATCATAAAAGGAATAGAAGTGCTCCCTTATTTCTTTGTTTTGGTTTTGAGTCGTACAGAGTGAAGGGAAAAGTCATCACACTCACAGGCACCGTAATAAAACCTGTATGCGGCAAGATGAAAAATATATTTGGAGCTCAAAAATGGCCCGAAAATAATACTCAAGACACTCAAAATATCTACTTCAGTACAGGAACGAGTATTTGTAGTTTGTTACTTCCAACCACTGGGCCTAGTGAAAGTGAAGGGGCCACATGTGGACAGAGCCTGGTAACTCAGCTCGTGACCAAGCGCTAATGGGCTCGGTGACTGCGAGGGCAATGCTAATGGACGCCCCCGCGGAAAATCAGCGGACTGTTTAGTCATTCATCCTGCTTTAACGGCGTCCGGCCCTCCCGGTGTCAACCCTTCGGCAGATGATTACAGAAGCGTCCCCGAACAAGCCACAGCCGGCAAAAAGGCCCGCGTCTCCTTTAATAAGGGCCACCATCGATCACCTGGCGCCCGCTGCTGATTTATTCCCAAAAGTGTTGAGCGGCCACCGGAGGAAATAGTGCACGGGCGGGTAACCGGTTGAGGTTGCAAGAGCGAGGAGCTTGTCAAATTTATGGATGACATTGAGGCGTAGTGGAGAGACATCATCACATTCATATTTCTTATCACTCGCTCACATGAGTGAATACCTCCACCAAGGCCAACCGAAAGCACCAATTGCGTCCAGTGCGGTAAATTGAGTCCTGAAAGGTTCTTCCTCCAGTAAAGGGAAACAAAATATTGCAAACGGTGGTGACGCAGTGCAGTTGTACAACCACAATCTTCAAGATTCATCCGACGTCTCTGCCTCTTGTGCTTTCAATCCAGACACAGCCCAACGAGCTCACACCGCAACCAAATACCATTACTACTTTTGTTTAATTGAACCCCCCCCCAAAAAACAAAGATAAGCCTTGATTAAAAATACATTTCTTCAGCAAGCCTCCTTCAACTACATGTCACGTGACAATACTTTTTCCAGTGTAGGATGATGGTGACTGATGTCATCTGACCGAGTGAGACTGTGGTGAGCAAAACTGTGGATGGATGCCCACTCTCTGGGGGTTTTGGGCCGTCACCGTTTTTGAATTTACTGAATTTGAATAAGTACTTCTGTCGTAAGATGCAGTTTTGACCGCAGTTTTATCACATTTTAATCATGTGGCAAAGAGTACATCATTGATCTAATAAAGTACTTTTTTCGGTATACACCTTGGATTGATTACCCATCAATCACAAGGCGCATTCTTCACATTCTTACCATTTAGATCCGATTCAGCAGACAGACCTTTTTGTGGTCACTCTGAGACCTACTCTGTCCCACTGTCGTTTGGTGTTCCACAAGGCTCAATTTGGGGGCCCCTGCTGTTTTCACTGTATTTTCTACCCCTGGGTTCCAGCTCAAGAAAACATGCTTTCACTGCTATGTGGATGACATTCAGATCTACAATATGTCCTGCTAATCCAAAAGTACACATTCTCCTGCGGTCCGCTTTTGTCCTCTCTGGAGGAAATCAAAGCCTGGATGGCACTAAATGTCTGAAACTTCTATAAAAAGAAAACAGAAGTTATGGAGTATGGTCTTGAATTACTGTACTGTATGTGATTACTTCACACTATCACCTATCACTTTTTACATGGCACAATACTGTGGATGGGATGAATGGGATTCCCATTCCTTTCAATGGGGAAAGTTCATCTGAGATTTAGGGTCAAGGAACTAATTAAACTTGCGAGTCAAGCGACCACTGTATTAATATGCAAAGTGGACTCAAGCCAACAACATGTTTCACCGACCCAACCATTGACACCAGCAGGCATCCATTCCATCTGGATGGCGCTCGCCCCTCCATCATTTACCCACAAGCCCACCTTTCCACTCCTTCTGCCCGTGGCAGTTGGGCTCCCAGGCCCCATTTAATAACGACTTGATTCCACATCTGTTCAGCCCTCCCCCGTTTGCAAAAGTGTCCTTCAACCCATTTTAATTACAAATTCTTGGCCTTGCTCATGAAGCAACCCCCCCGCTCCCCCATGGCGTCAAACCACCCAACTCCCGACCCGTCTGCGGGGCGAGCCTGCGACAAGTTCACGTCAATTTTCCTCTTCGCTTGCCGCGAGATTTATTATCTTTAGCGATAGATTACAAACACAATACGCATCGACGGGATCATCCGGAGCGGTTCTGACCCGCTGTCTTCTTCCCCTTTTCTTCTGAGACCCAATTGAATATTCACTGCATCTTCATCACTGTGACAAGGGTCCCAGGTGGGCTGAGGGGACCGCCTCGTCAGCACATTTGTCAACTGTGACCAAGGTGAGCCTCCCCTACCTCAAACGTTTATGCCTTGAGATACATTTGTCCACGACCACGCTCAGAACACGTAACACTCTTATTTCAAATCATGTTTGCCTATTGAAATGAATGAATGTGCCATTAATCTATTATAGCCTCCCCACAAAAATAATTGTTTTTATTTGTGTTTTTTAAGGAAAATAATATTGTACTCTGCAGAAACCTAGAGTAATGACAACTAAATAGAATTGAACGAATTAACACTTAAAGTGTCGTGATTTAATACTGCATTCCATTTCATGATGCTGCTCCTTCTGGTGTGTCTGACTTGGCCACTGGGAGGCAGTATCATGCTGTCATAAACGAAGAAGAACAGCACTTTTTCTGTTACTTGGTAAGAGGAGTCTTTTTTTTCAAATGCCTGCGAGTATTGTTCCATTATCTGTCCACGTGCAGCGTTAGTGTTCAAATATCGGGTAAGTCGAAAACAACAATTGATGTGTGAATGGTGTTTGTCATTGTGAGCATGAAGCAGAGCAGACTTTCCTGTGGCAAAGCTACTGGAGGTGGTTGTTTCAAATGCGCAACATGTACTTCTCTTTGTTTTATGTTTAGTTTGACAGTAAACTCAACTGGGAGTGGTGTTAAACATCTCAAAGTTTCTCAGTTGTTCAATATTTGCCGATTACCTTCTGGCACCGTCAAACATTTTCAATATGGATTAAATGTATTATTGTTGTTATTATTATATGTATATATTTTTTGAAAAGGTTACTCAAGAAAAAATATTAAATAGTCATTTAATCCTATTTTCTGTATATGTCATTAAAACACTTAAAAAAGATTTCTCCCTACCCAAGTTTATTCTATTATATATGCAAATGAAATCATGCACGCGTAAATGAAATAAAAATAATTTATGATTCAGATGGTAAAAATACAATATGACCATCATGCTGACAATTCTGGCATTTCAATTATTTCTTTAATTCCCCGCCACAACGCCCCCCCTCCTCCTCTTCGCCTCACAATTCAATGTCTGTATTACATTCTGTGTTTAGCGCTCCGGCTCAACGTCCCCCCGGGTCCAATGAGATAATCCCCTTTATCTCGGACGGGAGCGTCTTATTACAGTAATCACTTCTACCTCTGCTCTGGCGGAAAACAATCACGCTGCGGCTCGCTGCTCTGCTCCTAGGGTTTGTTTTGCAAAAAGAAACAAAAAAGCCTGATCAAAGCCGGTCTTGACCCCCCTCTGCGCAAGAAATGTCTTTTGTCATCCACATTCAGTGAAAGTAACGCATGGATAAAGTCAGAGCTGTTTGCGAGGGGGCAAGCATATATCGAGTGCGTGTCCATACTAATACTATTGTTTTTATTCTGAGCTAATTCGTTATTGATTTTTGCCTGGCAGGGACGCGGCAGCTCGGGCTACATCAGTAAATCAGCAAATAAGACCACGCACTTCTGATAAAGTGTTTGTTTGAAAAAAAAATGCTGCTTTGCATTCCACTCAAATCGATCTAAACATTCTCGCTGTTGATTACTCTGTACCCAGGGTGATTTTGTTAAGTCTGCCGAGGCGGTTTTGCGTTCTGGTGTGGTGAAATATTAATAAATGACTGTTATCTCATTTTTATTATTATTTTTGAACATGTAGGCTTTTTATGTCTGCTGTGTTAGGTGTGGGAACTCAGAAAACGCCATCAAACATGTCCTGTTGCAGCTCTGATAATTCTTAATTCGTAATTTATGGATTTTCACCCTCTCATGCACCTTGTCACCTGATAACATGATAAGCTGTCCCTGAAAAGGCTAATCCAAAAGTTTTGGGATATGCACAAGATGTGTATCTATGTATAGTGGCGCCCCCGATCCAAATGGGCCTTGGTGGAGGCCTGCGCTCCACGGAGTGTCATTCTATTTTCATTTTGGATCCATTTTCAGCCGGAACAACCCCAGACTCTTGTCAAGGTTCCATCCCACGCAGAAAAACCTTCCTCCGAGTTTTAATTAGAGACCAGTGGACGGTTGCGAGACGGACGCGACGTCGCTAATCGACTCTCTGTGACAGCGAACGCAACCGAGTGTAAACGCTTGTGATTATTTTGCAAAAACGTTCAAAGTCGTTCAACCGTTTCCTGTGAGGCTTTGGAGGCAGCGGCATCCATCAACCACGCTTGATCCCCCGTCCCATTCTAGCCTTCCGATATGTGACAGGTATTCCCAGGTAAGACAAAGTGACAAATGCTAATGGATGGCCCATGCAGCAGCAACAGCAGCAGCCTGCACGTACCCATTCACTCACATTCATGGCTCTGGAATTCATGAGGAGCTCCCAGTGAAGCTGGCAGAGATCGGGGGCACTAAAAGCTGCCCACCTCATTGGGCCCGTGCATTGACTGATGTTTCTTAGCCAATCCCACAGCACCCAAATGATATATTTTTTTAACTTTTATTTATTTATTTATTATGGGCTGGATCTTTGAAAGTTATACAACCTTGTACATTTGAAACACGCTGCTCGAAAAACGTGAGCAGCAGAGTGGCACAAAAATGAAACCTTTCTAGGAAGCTGTCTGTCTTAAAGCCCAGTGGCCACGGTGACATTCCACACACACACACACACACACACAATTCATCCTGAAAATTGTTTTTTTTTTTTTTAAATCAAGCTGGTGCACCGCTTACCTCCCAAGAGATGACCAGTTCATGCCTGCGGCCATTCCCGCCACTCACATTCGCCGGCGCCACTGAGGGCACTGAAGACCATAAAAGGAAAGTTTGCACATTACACACCTTGAAGGCACATCCCCCCCCCTACCCCCCCAAAAAAAAATCTCTATTCTAAATGCAGCAGTGGCTCGAATGTACCTGCTTCTTTGGTTCGGACTCCTCTGGAAGGAGCGCTGGGATCTCCCGTACCGATGGCATTGCTGGCAACCACTCGGAACTCGTACTCCACCCAGGGGTTGAGTTCTACGGCCACGGCCGACTCCAAGTCCCCGGTGACGGGTTCCGGGTCTGCAATGGGCCAAAATTTACCATCAGGGTGAGAATTGAAAATGAAATATCTGACTGCACAATTAGAGGTGGCAAAACTACTCGCAGTCTAGCACATAAGTGGACGTAATTTTGTGTGTTAAAAAAAAAATGGAAAAAAACTAAAAACTAAAAAAACATTACTGCTCTCCGGTTCAGGTTTCTCTTGAAAACTGTCACCATCCTATTGTGATAAAGTAAGGAGTCCAAATTACAAATCTATTTTCAAATGCAAGGAGTAGAAGTAAGAATTGTATGAAAACTAAATAAGTAGAGTTATCTAAAAAAAAAATGAAAAAAAAATCGACTGAAGTACAATGACAGAATATTTGTACTTCATTACATCCCACCACTGTTTACAACACACAGCCGGTTTCATATTTAATCCAGTGCTCTGAGTCAGGAAAACAAGACAAAAGAGAACATGAAATATTTCGCTTTGCATATTTTTCTACACTGTGCAGTCGCAAACCTGCTTTGTGTCGTTAGTCCAGAAAGGCTTCCAAAGCACAATTCAATCCATCGTCGCTAACGGTTTACACGCAGCTGATCTTTTTGTAATCCCGAGGGCGGCGAAACGCGCTTGTGACGGTATTTGCTAATCCACTGGAACGCGACATGCTAACGAAGACGTCTTCCGGCGAAAGCTCTTGTGATTATCTCACCATAGCCGAGCACGACGACAGCATCCCGACAATGCGCTCGCCATACATCCAGATTAGGGTTCTGACAACAAAGCTAATGCGCATCAATTCTTAGCACTCGACTACGCTTTAATGCTAATTGATGCCTTAGGTACCAAAATACCCAAAAAATCAGCACAAATGACACATAAGCACGCAGACGCGTATCTCCTAATTGAGGCCAAAAAGGCGACGAGCAGATACAAAACATGAAATGTCATTCAAACCCCAATTATTTTTTTTGCTGAATTTCAACTTGTTAAATTGGCTTCTGATTTGTCGGTTTGGGTGCTGGAAGGTTTTCTCGTTCAGTCAAAATCATCTTGCGCGGCGAGTGCCATATCGATTACCTGTTTTGACCGTTTGCCATCCTAATGAAAAGGGACTGCGGGCCTGTAGGTGGTAGGTATAGATCGGACTGTGGTTGTCCAAGCCGCGGGTCCACGACAGGGTGGCGGTGGTCTCAGTGATCTCCTCCACAATCACAACACCGGGAGGGCCAGGAGGACCTACAAGGATGAGAAAGACAGAAGCAAAAAATCCGATGCTTTGAGTTGTCTCAGTTCTTCACCAAGAGTGGTAAGCATGTCTCCCGGCAATGAAAAAAAGACTGCGGAAGAAATATCGGGATACCAGGACAAACAGGGGGAGGGAGACCCGGAAAGCAGGAAGCTCATTGGAGGGTCACACAGTACTCCATTTGCTAACCTGTCCTGTCATCAGGGAGGTGGAGGAGCTTCACAGAGTAGGAAGAACCATTGTTGAACAAGCGCTACGACGTTAATCTTGTCTACTCATACTGAAATTAGGTTTAAGGTTTATTTAATTCATTTTTTTGGTGAAGAGGAAAGACTCTTACCTGGCTGACAGTTTGAGCTGTCGCTTCAGCCTTCATTGGAGCTGTCACTACTTCCCGGTGATGTGTCTTAAAAAACCTTCAAAATAATGCTACCCGACCTGGTCAAGGCTACGCTCCAATCACCCCCCCACCCCCCAAGAGTGTTTTTCATCTGTGCTGTACGTTACACATATGTGTAGCACATTTGACAACAAAGTTGTATTCAATTCAATTCAAAGAGAGTTAGAGGGAAATATCTTTTAAGAGCCGCCCAGAGAAACAGGTGCTAGCTAAAAGTACAATTCCTCTTCTGAAAACGATACCAGGATAGTTGTATGGAGACGCAATATCTTTGAAGAGCTGCACAGAGCACGACGTGTTAGCCAGGAGTAGACTCTCGTCTTGAGCGTGGTCAGACGGTACAAGGGGTGCGTACAGTGGAATCGCTAACCCACAACAGGAGGGTCGCAGAGAGCTAGCTGCACACGCTACGGTACAAGACGTCTGGAAGGCGCAAGGAATTCACAGACACTGGGCAGCGTTATTTCGGAAATAGCCAAACAGAAGGCATTCACAAACATTCTGCTCCAGTCGGAATCAATCCGCAGCTGTTAGATAGGAGAAAAAGGCCTTCGTGATGGCAATTAGACACACGAATTAGCATGAATAGCAGTAATCTTGTAATCTCCCTCAACTAAGCAAACAAACAAACAAAGAAAGCCGACTCGACGGCAAACACAATCAGACTGCTGATCTGAGAGAGGAAGACTCAAATGTTGTTTTTTGGGGGGGGGGGGGGCTTTTAGGTGTTAGGACTCACCATGTTCCAATAAAAGCGAACATATGTTTACCTCCGTCTTGTTTAGCAAACGGCATCATCACAGCAAACGTGAGGACTCGGGGGCAAACAGCTGGCGCTCTCTCCAATGAAAGGCAATGTGCTGTGTCCCCAGCAAGGTGTCCCGTTTGGAAGGTTACCGTAAAAGTGGCTCACTGACGAATGGAAATGAGAACGTTCAGAATGCAGCACGCTGTAGTTTGGAAAACTAATTTGGAGCCAGCATCGGTGCCGTCATCACATAGACACAAACAGTATATTTGGGGGGGGCATGACTTTTTTTATTTGTTGGTTTAGTAATACGCTGGTTAATGTACAAGTGGCCAAACTTTCAAGATCTCAAGTTATGAGCCGTCGCTAAACTCAGTCAGTTGCCTCAACTTTTCTTTTTTAATACGAATGAGCTAGGAACAATTTTGCCCAACGAATATTCTGGCGAAAGCAGACATGTTATTAAAGCGCCTGGCAACTGTTTAAAATAATTTTTAAAAAAGGAAAAAAAAATCAAGAGTATTGGTGCTTTAAGATAAAATACTAAATAATTTGGACATGTTGGCGAAAAAAGGAAAATTAAATTCAACTGTATGAAAGTCAAGCACAGATGAAAAATGCACATAAAATACAGCAACAAAATCACTAATCCCTGCCGATGAAAACAAGCATGTTCCTCACCAAATGTTTCAAGACACACGAGAGCAATCCTAAACGGTCCCTTCTCTTTGCGGCGTCAACAATATGGCGGATATGAAATTAAGAGCGGGTCCAGTCATCCAGCAAAGAGCAAACCCAATTTACTTGGCGCTGGATGACAGGCCCTGTCAGCTCCGCTTAAAACCGAGTCCGTGCACAGGCGGGCAGCCGGCCCCTCGTGCTACAATCTGCGCAGACTCGCTTCAATTAAAAAGTAAACATCATCATTTCATACGGAAAGCCGAGACGATGTTGTGACAAGATGTTAGCGGGGTTTAAAGATTAAAATGTTGATGAAAAAAATAATAATTAGAGAAAAAAAAAGGAAGAGGTACACGATAAAAAAAAAAAAATGAAAGGCCAATTATTGCAAACGCACATTCAACATTTGCTTGTTTTTGTATGTAATGATTATTTCCTTCCCCGCCCTCTAAAAATTAATTTTCTGGTGAGAGCTTCTGACTTGGTTGTCGTAACGTGACAGCATCATTCACGGCATTCTACGGCTGCATTCTTGTCATCGCGGTAATGCGATTTTTTTCGGTCTCCAACGCAACTTCAAACAAGCTCACCTCGAACAAGAAGTTCCGACTCTGCGCTCATGGTGTCGGCGCTGGTTTGGGCCCTGCAGCCGTACTTCCCAGCATGCTTCAGCAAAATGCTCCTAATCATCAAATCCACCGTGGACGACTGCTGCAAAGACATACAAGGCAGACATGAGAAGGATCCGGAATGCACTTGAAAGGAAACCGTGCAATTGCTTTACATCTCGAAGCTCAAGCGGCTAGAAAGGGGGGAAAAAAAAAAAGAAAAAAGAAAAAAAAATCCTGTTAAATTCAGCCGCTCCTTCCTGGGCTTTGGCTTTTTTTTCTTTTTTGCTCTGGGAAATGAGAAACGCCGTAGGCTGCAAACCCAGGCGGCCTCCTTGCACGGCTGCTTAGCATCGATCCCGATTAAAATTGCAGAGCGTGCCTCCACCGCCAACAGGGAGCTGCTGCTCAATGTCGTTCAGTGGCGAGACGACGGCTTGTCAGGACAGATGTGACTTGAAAAACATGGCTCCTGCATTTCGTGCTTGGCACCGGAGGTGCGAATAAGTTACATACTGTATGTGCAAGTTCTAAGAAAGTCTCTGGTAACTTTCACGTTTCAACCAAGTCCCGCGGTACTGTAGTGCAAAAAACAAAACAAAAAATAAAATAAAAAAATGCAAAATACAAAAATCAAGCAAGGCAAGTCGAGCTCCCACCAGGGTTGATTTGTACAATCAGAGGTTTATGCGTGCCTGGCAAGATAAATTTCACTATTTTGTACATTTGAATGCATTTTCATTCCCACAATTATCAAACAAACGTTTTTTGGACAGTCTGTGACTACACCATCGCATCTGATAAAAGTTTTTGAAATATTGCGCCAAAGCAAAAAAGGATTATAAAATATTTGAGTCGTATGACTTGACTCGAGTCAGACTTGAGTTGCCGTTTTTATGACTTGCTTGCCAAAAAATTGGGAAAGACAGCATATTTCAAGACTTATCACGATTAACGGTAAGACACTTCAATCAACATTAATAAAATTGTTTACATTTATTTCAAGCTGCTTTGAAAAAAAAAGATGCAAATGCTCATTTCAAGAGAAAATGAAGTTTGAAAAAAAATATGATTACCGGTAGTAGGGTGGGGGCGGAACATATCCCAACATTTGTTGTGATTGGCAAGAGTTTATGACTTGACTTACGACTTGCTTGAACTAAAAAAAAACAAACAAACAAAAAAAACATTCCAAATATCCATCCATCCATCTTCTACCGCTTATCCGGGGCAGCAGCTTAAGCAGGGAAGCCCAGACTTCCCTCTCCCTAGCTACTTCTTCTAGCTCTCCCCGGGGGATCCCGAGGCGTTCCCAGGCCAGCTGCGTGACATAGTCTCTCCAGCGTGTCCTGGGTCGTCCTCGGGGTCTCCTCCCGGTGGGACATGCCCGGAACACCTCACTAGGGAGGCGCTCAGGAGGCATCCGAATCAGATGCCCAAGCCACCTTATCTGGCTTCTCTCGATGTGGAGGAGAAGCGGTTCTACTCCGGATGACCGAGCTTCTCACCTTATCTCTAAGGGAGAGCCCGGACACCCTGCGGAGAAAACTCATTTCGGCCGCCTGTATCCGGGATCTCGTTCTTTCGGTCACGACCCATAGCTCGTGACCATAGATGAGGGTTGGAACATAGATCGACCGGTAAATTGAGAGCTTCGCCCTTTGGCTCAGCTCCTTCTTTACCACGACAGACCGATACAACGTCTGCATCACAGCAGACGCTGCACCGATCCGCCTGTCGATCTCTCGCTCCCTTCTGCCCTCACTCGTGAACAAGACCCCAAGATACTTAAACTCCTCCACTTGGGGCAAGACCCGGAGAGGGCACTCCACCCTTTTCCGACTGAGGACCATGGTTTCAGATTTGGAGGTGCTGATCCTCATCCCGACCGCTTCACACTCGGCTGCGAAACGCTCCAGTGAGAGCTGGGGAGCCCTGCTTGAAGGAGCCAGTAGTACCACATCATCTGCAAAAAGCAGAGATGCAATACTGAGGCCACCAAAACGGACCCCCTCAACGCTTCGGCTGCGCCTAGAAATTCTGTCCATAAAAGTTATGAACAGAATCGGCGACAAAGGGCAGCCTTGGCGTAGTCCCACCCTCACTGGAAACGATTCCGACTTACTGCCGGCAATGCGAACCAAACTCTGGCATCGGTGGTATAGTGACGAAAACCACACTGCTCCTCCTCAATCCGAGGCTCGACTTCCTGACGGACCCTCCTCTCCAGCACCCCTGAATAGACCTTACCAGTGAGGCTGAGGAGTGTGATCCCTCTGTAGTTGGAACACACCCTCCGGTCCCCCTTTTTAAAAAGAGGGACCACGACCCCGGTCTGCCAATCCAGAGGCACTCTCCCCGATGACCACGCGATGTTGCAGAGGCGTGTCAACCAGGACAGCCCCACAACATCCAGAGCCTTGAGGAACTCCGAGCGGATCTCATCCACCCCTGGGGCCTTGCCACCGAGGAGCTTTTTAACCACATCGGTGACTTCAACCACAGAGATAGGAGAGCCCACATCAGAGTCCCCAGACTCTGCTTCCTCCAAGGAAGGCGTGCTGGTGGAGTTGAGGAGATCTTCGAAGTACTCCGCCCACCGGCTCACAACGTCCCGAGTCGAGGTCAACAGCGCCCCATCCCCACTGTACACAGTGTTAGTGGTGCACTGTTTCCCCCTCCTGAGACGTCGGATGGTGGACCAGAATTTCCTCGAAGCCGTCCGGATATATATTCCAAATATATAAACAATCAAAATATAATATACTATAAAAATATCCAAAATGAAAACTACAGTTACAAAATTATATAAATAAAAAATATGAAGAAAAAAAACAAGATCAAAAGCCACTGCTTACTTTGGCTCGGACTGTCTGGATGTACTCAAAGTGGCCGCCGCCTCCCTGCTGGAAGCTGATTGGCTTGTGGTCGAACATCCACTGGAAGGCGACGTCCAGCGAGGTGTCGTGCGTGGCCTTGCAGCTGAGCACCACGCTCTCGCCCACGGTCACCTCCACGCGGCTCGGGCTCAGCTCCAAGCGCATGGCCTCTGCAAGCACAAAGCTGCTGCACTGTCACCTCAGACGGACCGCCCCGTTTTGGCTGTGACCTCATACAGTGGATCACAGTGTTCTGTTGGGTCGTGTGCAGCACCTGGTGGGCATTGGCGGCAGCGCCCTTGAGTGGTTTAGGTCCTATTTAGCTGACGGAGCCTTTTGTGTTAGCCTTGGTTGCTCTGAGTCACAAACTGCCCCACTGCCATGTGGTGTTCCACAGGGTTCAATTCTGGGGCCTCTGCTGTTCTGTTGAAACATTGTATTTCTTTCCCCTGCGATTTGGATGACTGTCAGAGCTATGTCCCGCTGAGCAAAAAATATGCTTTCTCATTAAGGCCAATTTTATCCTGTCTGAAGGACAGTCTACTGTCTTTGTTATTAATTTGTGGTTTTATTTTTGCTCCATGTACAGCACTTTGTATGCAGCAGTGGTTGCTTTAAAGTGCTCTATATATACAGTTGAGTTGAGTGTGAAGGTAAAAAAAGCCGATTGCTGGACGTGGTGGGACACTTGCCCTACTTTGCCCTGAATGTGACAGGCAATGACGGACACCTGGGGCATCACTTACCTTTCACCCACAGCGTGGCCGTCATCTCGGCCCAGCCCAGCTGATTTTCGGCCCGGCACACGTAGCCGCCTTCGTCCGCTCGGCTGGCGTTGACGATCCTCAGAGTGTTGTTCCTCAACAGCATCATCCTGTGGCACGGCAAAAACGCTCATCAAGATGGCTAAGGTGGGAAGATTTTAACGACTACCAACAGAAGAGTTGAATTGCTGTTGTCATTGGCAAAAAGTAACAATGAGTGCTTATTTATTTTTTGCTCCTTGACCATTTGGATAAATTCCTAAAATTGGATCCATGAAATTAACCCAAAATGGCTGCATTCAAACTTCTTATTTCTCAAATGGCTCCTGAGACTTTTTTTCCATGTCCTGTTATGGTAGCCAACCAATTACACGTGAACGGGTGCCAGGAGCGAATGTTTTCAAACTTTCAAGCTACTTAGTGCTACTAAGTGAGAGACTCTGATGGCAGAACATAATATTACCCATGGTACACATTATGCAAAGTTAGAGCATTTAAGATACATTTAATTCCAGGAAAATAAAGACCAACTGATTCAATTAATATGTAATGCACTAGGGTTGAAACTAAAAACAATTTTTGAAAATAGATTCTTCTGTCCATTATCGGATTTAAAAAAAAACAAAACGCTTTTATTTCCATCCGTTCACTCAAAAAATGGACATTGTTACAAACTGACAGTGCATGATGATTCAGTGATTCAATTTTACATTAAAGCAGGTCTCCAACAATTAATCCATTTTGATTAATTTGATAATCGATAACTCGTTGCGGGGCGGCCCGGTAGTCCAGTGGTTAGCACGTCGACTTCACAGTGCGGAGGTACTGGGTTCAATTCCAGCTCCGGCCTCCCTGTGTGGAGTTTGCCTGTTCTCCCCGGGCCTGCGTGGGTTTTCTCCGGGTACTCCGGTTTCCTCCCACATTCCAAAAACATGCACGGCAGGCTGATTGATCACTCTAAATTGTCCCTAGGTGTGGGTGTGGGCGTGCATGGTTGTTCGTCTCTGTGTGCCCTGCGATTGGCTGGCAACCGATTCAGGGTGTCCCCCGCCTACTGCCCGAAGACAGCTGGGATAGGCTCCAGCACCCCCCGCGACCCTAGTGAGGATAAAGCGGTTCGGAAGATGAATGAATGAATGAATAACTCGTTGCACCTCGTTATTGCACACACAAGTTAAATAAGAACCGGAAATTTATTTTCACAGTAAAGGTTAACCTTAATTCAGTTATTCTTTCCCGCATAACACTAATGACAATCCCTTTGGGATGAAACGCAGACATTGGTACTTTGACCTCAGCTATGCCTACCATCCTAAATTAGAAGATGCCTAAAATGCTCCATTTTCACCAGGATGGAAGTCCGCTTGCAACAAAGGGTGAATGGTGAAGCATTTTGAGGCCCCTCATAAGGCAAAGAATTAATCTAAATCAAAGCGGATATGGGGATGATCACAGCATCTACCCGTGTCACGCAAAATAACTGAAGTTCTTGCCAGGACGTTGTGGCCTGTGTACTTTTGGTTGCAAACTTCACTGCAATGTTTGAGTATTTATAGCACCACTTCCAATGACGAAACGTTGACATAAAAGTATTTCAGTGCAGATCAATGAGCAATTTAAATATGTTAATGAGGCTGACCTCCAGGTAATGCTATCAGTCGTCTAGCATCTCCGGAGGCTTTAAAGCGCAGATGTTCCTCGAGATAGAGACGACGCTAAGAACGTTTTAGTCGGGAAAACAAAAAACAACAAAAAAACAGTAAACGACACTTTGACTTCAACTGCTTTTTGCTTTTGAGGTCGAGAACAAAAGCGGCGCATTCGTCGCCTGACTATCAATTCGGCAGGGGGGGCTAGGGATGATTCTTTTTAAAGAACACAATTGCCTTATTTCACAGTTAAAATCAACTTACAGAGGAGCATTACTCTCATAAATTGGCCTGACAAAGGCTGTCAAAAGCGACTCTTACGTTTCATCACCGCGTACTCTGGGGGAGACGCCGAGTGTAATCGACAGGAAAAACAAACAGGTGAACATGCCGGTACTCGTAAGTAGCCGCTGAAGGACGCGGCAAATGCAACACTTGCTGGAGAATGGAGACGGAGGAAATGCTCCTGACATGCTAACGGTTAGAATTGATAGTAGCAGTTTTACAGACAATGGATATTGAAACACAAATGGTGGAGCAACACAAGAGACCGAGAATATAACTCACTTTCCTTCATCTTCTCCAAAAAGAAATATTTTTCAGCGTCAATGTGCTATTATAAAATAAATTAGCAGTTTTATCTTAATGATGTCTTGTTAAAGAAATTTTGTTAAAACCAATCAGAGTCCTAGAAGTGTTGAACACTGTTTTGTTATGTTGTTCCATATTTTACTGTGATAAAATGAGTTGAAAACGACACTGACTGGCGTTTAGAAAGATGCTAACGCTAATCGCGAGTGGCGAACTGCTACACTAGCACATATATTACATGAACTACTAGAAATTGTAGGCAATTGGTTGGATGCTTGATGTTAATTCGTTTTGGTTATATAAAAATAAAAAAAAGAGACAGAGTTCATTGAAAGTGATTTATGTCAAGTAGTAAAATGCTATACAATTTTGTGTACGTCTACCAAATAATTTTGTGTGATTTATAAATTGTGTTTCCTTCGATGGTTATGGTAAAACTCCTATAAAAGTAAGTCTCTCATGCAGCCAACATACCAGGCAAGGCTAAAATCGACTTCATTAGAGGGCTAATGCTAGCTTAGCATTCGAAGCTTGCGCGCAAACTACCCTTGCTTTAAGTTGAAATATGTGGCTAGTAGAGAATGGTTAGATTTGTGACTGTGATGGCGTGACTAGCTTATCAGAAATTTAGTTGGTCGAGTTGGCTGTTGATTTTTTTTTTTTGCAACAGTATCTGGGGACTTGTTTCAAACTTGAAGGTTAAGACTTGTGACTTCCTTATGACTTGCACATGTGAATTACTCCCACCTTGGAGGACAACATCCCATTATGTTCAAACGAATACCCATCTACCCCCCCCCCCCCCTAGCCCCCCTCCCATCCTCGTCATCTATTTAAGGCTTCTGAGGCGTTGATGCCATTCAAATAAATTAATATTGTTTGGCATTTACCCAACCCCCCCACCTTCATCATTCGCAAAGCTGATTGAAATTGGCAAAGAGGAAGCCCGGAAGGCGTGACCGAATCTTGACAAGAACAATTCACGAGGCAATCTGCAGCCACGAGACATTTTTCAAACAAGGGCATTAGGAAAATCCACGCGCGCCCCGCAACCCCTACCTCACAAGGACGTTGACACACAGAGGACAAGACGGGGACCAATGCCTACCCGGGGACATGCAAATCGAGCCGAGCGCAGGGATATCTAAAGCAAAGAATCACAATATAGAACTGACCTATTTGAAAACGATGACATGACTACGGGATTGAAGTCTTTACATATGAAATAAGGCACAGGTGTCATTTCATCATGCTTGCGCTCAGAGGGCCTATTATAACTGTGACACCGTTCACGGTTAAACATGTCGAAATCACTCACAATATACGGTGTTGGGTGCTGAGCCCTGCCACAAATGGTGAAAATCCGTGAGTAACTTATGCCCAAAAAAGATCTTTGTAATTGCCTCCAAAAAGCGATTTTTCTATTAGACAGTTATTTAAAATGTTGCTCATACCCACCTGGTATATTAAGTAGCCACAAAGTAGGTATAATGTGTACGCACGAAATGCAAAACGGTTTGTCACTCCATCATACCCTATCGGTTGACCGCCTGTTTCAGGTGTGCATTATACGCGGCAGTTTTTGGTAAATGGGGGGAAAAAAATGGCAAATCCAGTGCTGTTTTATGATTATTATGATTATTATTTAGTCAAAAGCATGAAGTAATGGTGACACGGTGAGGCACGTGGTGAGATTGTCTGATTTACAGTCAAAGGGATCCGGGTTTGGTTCCCATGTTTTCTCACGTCAAGTGCCGAAGACTCAATGTCTTGGTCAATTTCAATGTGGACATTTGTTTGTCTATATGTGCCCTGTGATTGACCGGCGAACGGTCGAGGGGCGTTGAAAATGGACGGATGGCACTCGCCAATAATGGTGACAAATTAATGGCTACACTGAACTGGTCCTTGTGCTAGAAGGACAAAAAAAAAAGCCCCAGACTGATCATTGTCCACAAAAACAAAACAAAACGGGATTAACACCTTGTGTTTAAGCAACAAAAGGCTTAACATTAGCGGAAATCCATGTTAATTACGCACCTTCATTAAGTCGGGACAGCTGTCAATGGCAGATAAACGCGCAGGCATTTTCGATTCACCCCGAAAAAGAACGATGGCCCTGCCGCCCATAAACCTCGCCGCTCCACAAAGACCAATGTCACAAAATCTTTGCCACGATCCGTCCGGGTCAACACTTGAGCGCCGCTTTTGTTTCGAGATAGGAATCGCCATTATCAGACGCTGGATCAGCGCTGACCTTTCGCCGATTCATTTCGTCCCAGCAAAGTGACGGGAGCCGATGGATTCGTCCTCGGTCAATCGGCTACGTCCGGGCATCAACGCTATTCTCTGAAGCGGTCGTTCCCAAACTCTTTTGCACCAAGCGCCATCTCAAAAAAGTACTTTGCTCAATGTTTTTTCCTTTGCAAAAACAACCCCCAAAAAAAAGGTGGCCTGGCAATCTTGCATTTAGTGGCGTGAACTTGCATCATTTTGTTCTTGCCGTCATTTTTGAGTTGGTGTACTCTGCATGTACGTGTGCGTATTTTTATTTTATTTTGGGGGCATTTGCTCCCTATCGGCCACCGTAGTTTTCTGCTCCCAGAGCACTTGACTTTATCTCAGGTCAGATAAGAGCCTGATCGCAGGTACAACTTTTTCCCGTGGCTGCCACAGAAAAATAGATTTGCAGCTATGACGAATGCCTCTGAGACTTTATCGGGTTCCGTTGAGCTTGAGTCATTAATCATCATTTTATGGGCCAGCACACTCCGCCAAGCCAAAAGCCATCCTTCAGCAGCGACGCCGAGTTCAGACAACAGCTCAATTCCCTCGTCACACTTTTTTTTTTTTTAACATGAAATATTTCTCTTAAAATGACCGCATCAAAGGAACGTGGACACGGTAGCGGTGACACTCCCGAGGATTTTGATCATTAAGCCAGGCGCAATCTTGGAGGCTAAACATAAAAGGTCCCGGCGCTGACGGATACATATTCTTACAACGTCGCTCACTTTGAGTGACAGAGCCCGATGGATGCTCCTGGTGAAAGGATGACGCCTCAAAATGCGCGAGAGCTCCAAATGCAATCATAGGCTCCAAGAATTGGGAATTGGGGGAGGGGGGGGGGGTGTAGCAAAGATGTTTTGTTTCACACTGACACTTCATTTCAGTCACGTTAATAAAACCCGCACGCCTCCTAAGGCCCATCGCCGCGGGAAGAACGCTTGAAAAAAATAACGACGTAAACAAATATAGCGGGAGGCAAACTTTTCACGACTTTGTGGCTATTTCAACCCGGGGAAATGAAAATAAACTTTGATGCTTTTTAAGCATGCAAGAGTGGAACTCTCATATGTTGCTATTAAAACAGTCGGTAAACAATTATTGGTCGGTCTAGCCGTGTAATGTGCTGCACAGCGGCGGTGGGAAGTCACAAAGTACAAGCGACAGTGTCATTTACAATTCTAGAATGATACGGAATCAACGTTGCCCTTTTGCGGGAAATCGAAATTTGATTACTCAGTTACGGCCCCCTTAAAACCACCCAAAATGAATGTGATTTAAACACCTGGAGCCGCAGTCTTTAAAAACCAAAGACCAAATCTAAAACCGAGCGCTGATGGATTTAGATGTGACTTTCAGCATTCTTGTAAAACCAATCACTCAAACCGCCTTTTACCATATGAAAAACTAATCCAGATTGAAGACTTGCACGCTCCAAACGGACCAGGAGAAGCTCATACATGCTTTCATCTCCATTCAACTTAATTATTAAAACGGTCTTCTGACCGGGCTCCCTCAAAAGGGCATCAAACAGCTGCAGCTCATTCAGAACACTGCAGCTCGGGTTCTGACCAGAACAAAGAGAGATCAGAACATACGACTCCCATCCTATAGGCTTTACACTGGCTCCCAGTCAGCTTGAGAATCGATTTTAAAATGATGCTACGAGTCTACAAATCACTTGGGTCAATTAGTGGAGCCCAGAGAGTTGAAAGTAAACATGGTGAAGCAGCATCTGGCTGTGATGCTGCACACAGAAATGAAGTCAGACACAAAGGTAAATGCTTTTAAATGCAGGTTATAAACGTTTATTCTTCCTTATACGGGATCAATGATTAACGTCTTTCAAATCCATTTTAAAATCCATTATTTTTTTTTCAGAAGCTAAAACACAAATAAACGAAAAGAGTTTTATTTTCAAACTTTTTTTCTGGTCTCTCTGCGTGGCCACGTACTAAATGGCCGGAACGGTCACATGGGACCCCTACTGTAGGATGTTTGCATGTTGGTGTGACTTGAAAAGGGGGCGTGGCCTCATAAGGATGTCAAACGCATGGAGTCAGTCAGGTTGGCGAGTGTTCACGTCTCTTTCATGCTCCTTGAGAGTGGATTCATTTTGTATTTGTGTGCAATCCTTGACCATGCATTTGCGGTCTACCTTTTACTGGGCTGTATCCTCCGGTCCGCTCGCCTCCACGTGACCCGCGGCTTGGGCGACGCCCGAGGTTTGCACTCGATGAAAGCGTCCTTGCCCAGCGTGGCGATGACTCGCACCGGATTGAGCACAAAGACGGGTGCCGACGCTGCGATGAGGACAAAAGGGCATGAAGTAGAAACAGGGTCTCGGCCAATTTCTACATCTCAACAAATAATAAACTGTTTTTTTTTTACAAAAAACCCAGAACAAAACCAAAAAAAACTACTACTTCTGAAAAGTGATAAAAACTCAACTAAAACAAAAAAATAGTAATACAAAGTAATGAACCTGCTCTAATAAAATCTGAATCTAAAACTCAATTAAAAAAAAACAAGGTCAAAATGAAATAAAAAACTATAATGAAAACATCCCCAAATTATTATGACCTTGTTATGTACACAAGAAATGAAGTGGTGCATCGTCATCATCATCATCATCTGTAATACACATCAAGGCCTTCTCCAGGCTGCGAGGCTTTGTCAGCCAGCATTATTCAGATTCTGAGTGAGTCTTTCCAAGTGACATCACGCACAATGACAATCCAATCCCAGCCGTAGCTCAAGGCTGACCCCGGCCCCGCCACACACTGCCGCCTTCCGGGCCGCAGCGGCAGACGCTGGTGTTTCTGTGTCTTCGTCAGAGTAGGAGCGCGCTCGGCTGCTGGCGGTGTCAGCCACCACTCGCCACCAATCGGCCTCTCGGCCCCACGCTTATGCGGCCCGTGGTGCCTCGGCTGGTCGCTCGCCCGCGGGCCCTTATTAGCCACATAATCAGTCCTGAGGTTTGTACGAAGGCATCACCGGATTAGAAATATGAGGCACCCTCGTCAGGTCTTGTTAAAGTTTCATTCAAGTTTTGCTCATCTTCTGAACTGTGTGACAGAGTTGATATGAAAAACAAGTCATTAACCCGGAGTCATTCCCACCAGTCAAGCACTGAGCATTATTTACCCTCCAAACTTTTTGGGTCCAGAGACTTCTTACAGGGAAGAAAATGTTTCCATGGATACTCTCATAGTCTGACATTGAATAGCATGTTAAAAAAAAAAAAAGGGAAAGATATGGCATAATTTCAAGCAAATTGTCTGACCGTAGAAGAGGCGAATCTGGTTTGGCAATACAGAGCCTAAAAAAACTATTAATGTGTAAAAAATGCTACACAGCCATAGAATGCTGGTGTTTCTTATTTGAGGCCAAATTAACATAATAAAACAATCAAGACCAAGTTATTGTACCTTATTGAGATTTTTTTTTTTTAAATGAAAAGTGTTTGAAGTAAAATATGGTTAGCCCAGTCCTTCTTAAATGGGGAGAGGGGGCCCTGGGGGGTGCGATGCCAGAGGGTTGTGACCTCAGGGAACATTTTTTTTTCTTCATAGTAGAGAACTTGTAATTACTTGTAACTGCATATCCATTGCAGTAGGTGGCAGTGTTGGTCTCATGTCAGAGTGTACAAGGAGTATTCACTCCACTGTAAAGGTCTACTTACAACAATTTTATAGACACATGATACTATTTATAGTCACGGCGGTGAGTTGAGGGGGCTGGGGCACGAAAATAATTTCATGCCTTGAACATCTCATTTTGCTGAAACTGACTAAATCGTTATTTTAACAGATCATTAAATTCTGTTCATGAAATTATGATATAGATTATTAATAAATATAATCAGTCTTTGGCTCGCTTTTTGATTCAGGACTTGGACTATTCTTTTAGGAAGATGATGATATGCACGTTAAATGATACAACATAATCAATTACAGCCAATTATTTAGTGGCGCCCCAAATAGAGCCCTGGGACCCTGGTTTGAGAAGCACTACACTAGAGACATTCGCAGACTTTCCTTGTGTGGAGTTTCTCACATTTCAGAATTCAGTTAAGATGTTAAAATTTGGGAGTGCGTGACCTGATGAGAGTCAAGATTTTGATGGAAAGAAAAAAAAACAACAACCCAAAAAGGGACTTTTGATTCTCCCAAAAGTCACAGATTCCCCTTCTAAAAAGGGCATGCCACGCTGACAGTAAATCAAAGCATCCCTCGGGGCAACGCAAAAGGGGAACGGGTGTCACCAGCTGCCTTCCACGATAGAAGATGACAAGGAGAAAATGGCGCATCAACACACGGCGCAAGAGGACAGCCTAAGCGTAGCCTCGTGGCCGCCGAGCGCCAGTCGGCCTTCAAGTCGCACGGGAACGCGTGTTGCGCTCATGTGGACGCCGGATCAAAGTCGCATGGGGCATTCGGGGTCACTGTGATGTCGTCCTTTGCTTTTATGAGAAAAAAATATTGAATAAAAAACGCTTAACCCATGCTAAGGGGCTCATTAGACTCCTTCACACGGAAACCTCACAGCTTTCTTTTAGGTTTCCACACTGCCAAATTACATCTGCAAGTCATTTTTTTCTTTTTTTTTCACAGCAACTTGATAGCCAGCTAGCTAACAATCGATCTCGCTAGCTGGCTAGCAGGACAGACAGCTAGACAAGTAGAATGATAGGTAGGTACACTGTAGCAATTCAATATTGTCCTTTACTTATGGAAAATCACTTTTAGTCTCTAAGAATAAATAAACTATATTCTCAGAAAAAAAAAAGTTTTTGGCCTAAAAAGAAAAGGACTTTATTTTTGCAATACCTAGCGCTGTCAAGAGATTAACATTTTTAACTAATTAATTGTATCATTTTTTCATTAATTAATCGCAACTAATCAAATTGAATCTAATTTGTTAAAAAAGTGAAGATAAAGCATCAAAAATACATTTACGGACACATAAATCTATCTCTAATTAAAATTTGCTGTTGACACGGCTTTGCCCAAATGGCATGGAATAATTTGTTTACATTACTGGAAGTACATGATGATGTCATGGTCCAAAGTTTTAAAAGGTATGTCATAAAGCAAAGAAGTGTTTACCTAAAATCTTGAGTTCGGCGTTGGAGTAAATGGCGCCGTACTTATTTTCCGCCACACACTGGTACATTCCCGAGTCCACGGGCTGCAGCTTGTTAATAGAGAGCTCGCCGTTCACAATCTCCATTCGACCCTGGAACAAGAAGAAAAAGTGGGAACTTGATAATTCATGACGACATTCGGCACTCTGAGGTTGTTTTTTTCTTTCTTTCTTGTGGTTCTGTAAGCAAAAAGCAGAAGAGGCAAGGTGCTTGTACCTGGGATGTCAAGGGCAAACCGTTACGCAGCCAGCGATAGGTAGGCCGGGGCCTCCCCGTGGCCTTGCACTCCCACTGGAGCTTCTCTCCACTATCCAGCTGAGTGTCATTAATCATTCGCACCCACTGCGGCAGCACTGAAAAAGTGCGAGAGTGAGAAAGAGGAGGAGGAAAAATGATAAATACAATCACTGAAACGTCCCTTGTGCGGTCTACATCCGGTGCGGGTGTTGACTTCTTGCGCTGACATTTTGCTTAAATTCAACATACAGCACAGATTAAATTGCTTTAAGAAGCAATTTTATTGTTTATTTGTTGTTTTAGTGTTTGAGTTTTTTGCCATCACAGCATTAACTTGGAAAACGTACACTAAAACGACATGACATTTTTTGCAATGACATCATTCATATCATTCGAAATTCAGCACTTCTGTTTTTAAATCTAGAAATGTTCAGCCCGTACATGATCTTTCCTGCGACTCTGCTTTTACACCGCAACGTCCTTCTCAAACGCTGTCAGAAAAGTACGCTTGATGCGCTCTCCTTTTCATCTGGAAGTCTCTGTCTATCTGCCGACTGCATTTTTCAATACGTGAACGTATATTCATGAGATTCTAAAATTTACAAGGACCTTTCGCTGGAGTCGGATCGTTCGTCTTGCGTGGGAGCGAGAATATTAATCAGCCACCAAGAAGCGAGCAACCACCGCCAGCCCGCCCGCCCGTTCCATCTTTCAGTTCAATCTTACAAGGCCTTTTTTTTTTTTGGTATTAAACTTTTTCCTTAGTTACGTTAATAATGCACAAACCATGAAGCCTAATCTACAGAAATGAAAGGGATGTAAATGAATTCAAAGAAAATTAAAGATGCACGCATCCAAGGCGAATCCTCTGTGCCGTCGCTAAAATAGCTTGGGAAATTTCACATTGCACATCCGGCTTGGACATTTCGGTCAACTCCCCGAGTAGGAGTTCATCAAAGGACGAGCCCTGGTACTCGCCCAAAATGGCCGACTTCCACTTCAATGTTAGGTATTGGATTTTTTTTTTCATGCACGCTGTTAGGATCGACGCGTCAATTGGTAAAAAAATGCCCTGCCCTGATTAGATGGGGGGTGAGGGGGGGTGCTTGACAACTTCCCCAATATTCTTTGTGTCCTGACAAAAATTGCTCAGTTGTATGAATTGCCAAAAAGGCAATTCATTTGTTGAGAATAATTGGGGGAATTTCAATTTCCTGGTGATCTGACCCTCTCTATAGTTTCTCCATGTTCTTATGAGGCCCCCTGTGATTACTCCATTAGATTTGTAGCTTTTCATGGCCGCTAATGCAATTCCTGGTTGCCACTGTTACCATTGTTGTCTGTTCCGTGCATACACTGCAATTTCGGCAACACACAATGTTGTGGCTTGATTGCTTCTAGATGGCCAGGAATGTCCAATTCACAATGAAAGCCCAAAGTATCGGATGACCTCAAGGAAATTACTTTTAGCCTCGACAAGCTGGGGCTCCTTTTCTCCTTGTGTTGTCAACCGAATCAAGGAGGCATTGCGGGAACCTTGGTAGCGCGCCCCGGCCAAGGCTGCGGCACTCCCATTATGTTGGCCTTGTGTCTGCGGCACGCCTGGAATTGGGTGGCGCTCCTTTCATGATCGCAGGCAAAACAATGAATGCGACGTGCCGATCGGTGGCATTTTCCGAAAGAAAAGTCTTAAAGGAGACATGCCACCAATCGGCCTCACTTGAAAACAGTTGCAAGTTGACTTTGTAAAAGGTTTTTGACATTCTTTGGTCAAAATATAAAAACATACATACATTTGAAGAAAAAAAAGCAGATTATTTTTCACTCCTGGTTGCAGCACTTCATCACCAAGCCGCTAAATTGCATTTGTCGATTTGCGTGTCAACAGAAACACTGACACTTTCCACCAGCTCAAAGTCTTGCTGGAATCACAAGGACATCCAACGATTTATTTTTCTAAATCGGAAGCGGTTGCTCACTGACACCTTCAGAAATATGCAGATGAGAAAATATTTACTTGGTTGTGTAATTTCACACTTGAAGGGAGGTCAGGCAATCCACACACCAAGACTATTTGGATACAAGCATCAAAGTAGTGAAAAATAATCAAATACATTTCCATAAGATGCGCAATTTCCATATACAACTGACCTTCAATAATGAAAATTAAAACTCTCTTTTGGATAGAAACTATTTTATAAACTAAAAAAATACAAAAAACATTTTCTACATACACAACTGAGTTTTTTTTCCCAAATTCCTCTAAAAATAAAACTGAACCCATCTGTTCATTTTTAAAATGCGATGTGACCCTTGAGCGCAAAAGTTTGCCCACCCAAGTTCTAAAATAAAAGCTCCAGCTAATTTGCTATGGTCATTAGCAACGTTTTCTTATCTATAATTACAGTTTTCTCGACACCGGTCTCTTCTAGGCTTGTAGCTAAAAATAAATCCTACCATCAGTCAAGAAAATAATGTTGGCAACTGCCCAGGCGTTTCCTCGAAGAGTTCATGAGAAACATTAATCGGGCTTTACAGGAGCGCTCGACCCAATTTTGCTGCGGGAATACACCGCGGCCTTTGGCACGGTGACGATAACCGGGGTTTGCATCATGTCTGGATTTCCGGATAATGGGCGGCGGTTTAAGTGAAGTGTACCAGGTGATGATTATTGACAGAGCTCATCCAATCACGAAACTCAAATGATAGGATGATTGACACAAATGTCAGTCATGTGTTTCGGTCGAGGAATGGCGACACTGCAAAAACTGGACATGAAAAAACTGAAGAACCCCCCCCCCCCAGTGATAAAACAAAAACAAGTTGGATTACAACATCAAGATGATCATATACCCCCCAAAGCCCCACCCCAAAAAAACAAAGACCATGCTCAAGACTTACTGTAGACCTGCAGATGCCCCTTGAAAGAGGTCCCTCCCCTCTGGTTCTCGGCTTTGCACTCGTACGTTCCCGAGTCCTCCAGCTGGATGTTGGGGATCTCCAAGACGGCCTGAGACTTGCGTAGTCGAGCCTTTTTCGGTATATTGCCATTCATCTTCCTCCAGGTGATTGTGGGCACTGGACTATGAGAAGTGACAACATACAGTTTCTAAATGATGTTGATAGTATTTATTTAGGAGGGAGAAAAAAATCACCAAAAATTAATATCCCCCGAAGTAAAAATAAGTAGTCGTGCCACCCTTGGCCGAAATAATAGAGCTTTTTTGCTTCATGGTGGAGGAATTTTGTTTCAATTCAGTCATATTGCAGGGTTTTTTAAAGCATGAATTGCATGCGTAAAGTCCTACTACGACATCTCAAATGGATTTAAGTCCAGAGTCAAGAGCGTTTGAGCTTGAGGGCACAAAATGATGTCTGGATATTTGCCCGCAGGATTTCAATCAGACAGCAAAATTCATCATTTCATTAATCACAGCAAGTTGTCCAGGTTCTGAATGAGCAAAGCAGGACCAGTCCATCATACTGCCTCAACTACCTAAGACAGTTGGCATCATTAACCACACACCCTCCAAAATGTCATTTTTGTCTCATCAGAATATTTCTGTTCACTGATGAGGGGCCGCGGGGGACATGCCTGGTCTAGAGGTTCGGATTCGAGTATGGTTTCGGGAGTTGAGGTTCGCAGGATAGTGTACAAATTAGCCATAATCAGCCATGGTGAAGGCTGATTATGGAATTAAATTCGGAATTAAGATTGGGCAAACCCTAAATCTTTGTTGGCGGCCCTTCAGTGTTCGGGGTTAGGATTACGGTGTTAGTTTGAGGGTTGGTTTAGAGGGGAGGATTTTATTAAGGTTGACAGTTAGGGGTTCGGACCAAGGTTGGGGTTAAGGATTCGGGCTGGAATAGAGGGTGATCTTTGGGTGTTTAACCCAAGGGATGAGCTGTTAGCAATGTGTACTCTTGTTGAAGTCAATTAAACTAATAAGCCTCTGCTAAAGACCGGAGGAAAGTGTCCAAGACCCTTAAGGTGGTCCACTTTATTTATTCACTTCATTTATTCCTGCGCAGATGACATCCCAATTAGCATTCCGCACAATCGCTGTGCCTACCTACCTTCAGAATTGCTCCATGATTAAGGCTCGCCATCGACTCCATGCTAGGCTGCCAGTGAACAATGGCTTTGATTCACTTGATTAAGATCCCCATATTGTCTACCCGCCACTCGTTCTATTTTTCTTCTTTCAAAAACATCCGTCTCTCAGACACATTAAACGGCCGCCTCAAGAGCGCAGCCCGCTGTTATAATAAGGCAGTCCAACTCCCGCCCGCTGCTGAACGCAAAGGCCCTTTGCCGTTCTGGCGCCCCCTCCCCCCGAGGCTGAACGAGCAGCTGCCAGGATTTGTCGAGTTTGATTCCCCTTGGGGTCAGTTAAACTGAAAAGTGAGTGGGCTGCTATATGGCAATTTGGGTGAAGGTATCCAATGCATTTTGGGGCACAAGTGGAAGGAAATGGGGAGTGTCTGATCCAACGCCATTTTTTTGTTGCCGTTTCAACTTTGATACGTCCGTCTTTGCATTCATTTGCTACTCCGTTTTGTGTTCAGAAGTTGGCTTGAAATGTGCGGCCGAGTGTCAGAAAACCTGAAACACGGAGAAGGCTGGGTTGTGTTCTGGGGCTGCTTTGCTACATCCGGCACATGGCGTCTTGAACCTGCGCAGGGTTTAATGAAATCTCAGGAACACCGCCTAGGCGTGAAACGTAGCGGAGGCTCGTTTATATTCCGTGGCCAACAGTTTTGCTCTCGAACACAACAACAACAAGAAAGACTAATAACGGCAATCACGGTCACCTTCTTTGCACTCTGATTGCCAGTGTCCGTTGGGATCAAGAGGAAAACAGAAAGGCGTCCCTGATTTCCTTCCCGATGCTATTCTCGGGACCATCGCCTCCTACGGAGTCCGCATTGAAAAGTCATCCGTCTCAACTCACTGGGAAAGGCTTCCGGATGGACGGTTATCAAGCAGAATTGAGTTTATTGAGGAGAGAGCCATGCACAGCTGCTGTTGGTCTTCTTTCCGGTCGAATTTGCAGTCCCCAGCGTTGCGACGTTTGGGAAGTAACTCGGCATAATGAGCGACGCTGATTGGAATCTAGGTAAACGGCGACGAGGTTTTCAGTGATTTATTTTAGATTAGAGACACTGGATGACAGACAGCCATGAATAATTCATGCTGACTAATTATAAACATAATGGAGTGTGTGATGCAAGATCATTTTTGCACAAAAGCAAATCACTTTTCTGCGGAGAAGATTGAAAATGTGTCGCGGCATGCTTTTGTTTGTTTGTTTAAATGTTGTAAAATGAACAATAAATCTTAGTTTTCGTCTTCAGCTCAGACACTCTTAGCTGAAGACACTCTTAAATTTGTTGCCGGTGAAATAAGTCAACTTCAGGAGACAAGGGGACCAAATTTTAAAAGATCTCGAAAAAAAAAAAAAAGAAAAAGAAAAATTGGATACGAGTTTGAAATAGATACGTTTAATTGGACTGTCCGTATTAAATGGTAAGGTAACAAATACTGACTGTGAATAAATATAGTGAGCATTTAAATTTGATGTGAATTATATATTTTTTCATCTATATTCTAAAATGACATCATATTCACCTGTAATATTCCCACTTTGCAATTTGACAGGAAGGAATAATGTCCAAAATATATAAAATTTTGTTCCCCTCCAAAAGCTCAATTGGTGAGTTTTATTAAATGTCACCCAAAAACCCCCAAAACAAAACACATTTTTGAATGAGAACGTTATCAGTGCAACATCAACACTGGCAATAGTTGAAATTATCTTTTCGCAATTACATCTTGTCATTTTATTAACTACTCTTCGGTGTTAATATAAATGTTGCACCTTTTCAGTGAAACGCTCATGAGGCCTCATTGCTTTCAGCGAAATTGAATGGGGACATAACCGATGTATCAAAAAAAAAAAAATCCCAAAAAGAGCCATGTTGCTGTAATACAAAACCAACAATCCTCGGCCCGCACAAACGTGGCCTCCCAGGAGGAGGTAGAAATAACTTTTTCAGCATCTGCGACAGCTATTGCGCCGCTAACTTTAGTAAGTGTGCTAAGTGCTTTTGGAATGCACTCTCTATGGACTCTCCCTCCTGGCAGACGACTATTACAATGTCATTTATTTTCTGCGCCGATATAACCTTGTCCCGCTCCGTTCATTCATTCAACACAGAGCAAGGAAACACACACGCATACATTAGGCCTGATCCCTTAGGGTGGATCCACCAACCATCAAACACACACACACACACAAACACACTTCTCCCCACTCTCGTAACATCCTGCCTGAAGAAGTCATGTAATGGAATAAAGACGTTTCAAGAGGACAGGAGAACACTGGGAATATTAACTGAGCTGTAACGAGCCGCCTCGCTGGTTTTTTTAAAAAATATGATCAGCTGACGCAGCAAATATCTGAAGCGATATGTCCTTTTTGACTTACTTGCCCAACGCGAAGCACTCCAGTCTGACTGTGACGCCCCTGGCAGCCAGCACGGAGGTGGGGAAGTGCACCTCAATTTTGGGCTCGTATTCACCCATGACACCTGGAAAAGGTTAAGGAAGAGAACGCGTGGTTCATAAGATTTGGCCTGTGTTCAGAATCACTCCCTATCCACGATATCAGTCCTATATAGTGAGCTTGCCCTTTCAGAGTGCCGTTTGTACACCATTTCATCATATTTGTCAACAATGGGCACCTGAGTAATTTTTCTAAAAGTGCAGAAAGGGAGCCAAAAATTCTGACAGGTGTGATCAAAAGGTTTGGTCGGGTTGATGTTGAGTAAAAACATAACGGCTAGCCTGCTAGCTAACGTCACCTATATGGCATGCTAATGCTATCACATGCGTGCCATTCACCTCAGCATCAACAAAGCCACGATGACCATGTTAAATTTCCACTATGTCTATTTTTGCAAATTGTAAATTACACCCTTTACCTTGTCAAAACTGAATTACCGATAAAGAGTCGTAAATAGGTGTCCGGTACATGAGGCGAATGAATCATGCTGCCCATGTAGCAGTCGTGGCTAAGGCTAGCTTGGCATTGCTAACGCTGCTATTTTGTCGAAGCTCGAGATGCATTCGCTGAAACTATTTATCATTTGGTGAGGTGAAGTGAGGCTCGCTAGCACTTTTTACACCGCAAACTCTGTGTTTAAGACACCTGGGAATTGTTTTAAATTGGAAAGAAAAACAAGCGCTTTACTGATCCTTTAAATTGAAGCCGCTCTTCTTTTTCTCCATCGTGTTTACAAGGATTCCGTAAAGCAGATTCATGGTTACGTGACATCACAAACTCAAAAGATGTGCAGCTCACGTCCACATTGAGCGCACCATCTGCCTGATCTTTCAACCATCCATTTCTACCTGCTTTACACTTTATTAAACGTGGGTGGCGACAGCGTTGTAAAGTAAAAGATAATACCTTTTGATCTCCACTACATCCTTTTGTGCCTGCTGTTTTGTTTTAAGAAGGTTAATGACTCTCGGCACACGCTCTCGCTTTTTTTTTCCTTGCAGGGGTAGCACATTAACGCTGGGCTGAGTTAGCCGTGTTAAATGATAGCCAAAGAACACGCCATTAAGATGATGTACTAACACAATGTGCGAATGTAGGCCGGGATCACCAATCTGCTCGACAATCCGCATGGCCAGGCGATAAGGTGCTATCAGTCCAGCTAAGTGGCGACATGACTAATGACGCGCCTCCTCCGCTCGCACAAGAGGACCCGGCTTCCTTTTGTTTATTTGTTTCGCACTTGAGGCGGCCATTAATACCCATTCACGATCACATCGTGGCATACGGCTAGCGGCTAATTTGGATCAAAACAACAACAAACAGTTGTTTGTATTTACGAGTACCTCGTGACAAGTTCGTTTATTCACATTTTTTCCCTCTGCCCTCCTACTTGCGCTTTTGTGCCGATGGTGACTAAAATGGACCGGCGCACATAAAATTACACCACGCGATGAAACGCAACACATCCACTGATGAACTGCAACAGAAAAACTGTGCTCCTCTACCAGGTTTTAAGGCTCTACACACACTATACTGCAATGTATTATTGTTGGTTGAACCACAAAAACATGGCGAGATTGTCAACAAGTGGATTCCACAAAGACAAACAGGAGAAAGTTTGAAATTTTGAGGGGCTGTTGGCAATGATGGATTGCCACTTTCCCTCAACGCACATTCTGACTTCAGATTTTAAATCATAAAATCAGTGGCTAACTGTCAGGGACGTTCCGAGCAAAAATATTTGAAACCAATGAACTTAACGCATCAGACATGGAACAACGTTTTGTCCTTTTTTCCCCAACTTTCGAGATCTCACAATTCAGGAGATTTTTATCACAGCAGCAAATAATGCCTTCCTTTCTGCCGCAGATGATGATTCGCTGATACCTGAAACTGCGGCAGTATAGCTTCAACTACTTTATTTGCTTGAGTATCGGTGGCTGGTATCGGCAGTCTCCACGAGAGCCTGATACTTTCGAATAACCGGGGAAATGCCCAATACCCAAACCTGGTTATGCTACTCGCCCATCCCACCATTTAGTGTGCACCGAATGACACCCCGTGTTTCTTTACACACAACGATAAAATTACTCATTTTGTTCTGCATATTCATGGCCCCAAAGTAATAAGTATTGAATTTGCAATGTTTCATTTCTTGCCTCTGTCATATTTTTTTAAAAACCAAATAAATTCAATCTCCAAGCCTCAGCCTTCATCGAATATAAAAGAAATAATGCGAGAAGCATGTCTGAGCCCAGAACATTACCAGCCGTCATTGCGAGCGGCGCTTTAACATCTGCGGTGAGATTGAACAAGATCGAAATGCTTTCTTCTCCTCTTTTGCTTTGTTCTACTTTGAAATGAAGCAAATTATGAAAAGGCATGACTTGAGTATTGCCCTATAGTTTCTGTACCAATGACATTGTTCGAGTCATTGGGCTTCCAATTGTACGGGCTTTCACTTGATTTGCATTCAGGTGGAATGACAATCGCTGCTGGCATTGCTGTTTAAAAAAAAAAATCTCTATCTAGCTATCCATACGTCCATGACATGACATTTTAACAACTACTGTGAATGAAGTAAGCAGCAGTAATCGTTTTACAGAGAGGATAAAGAATATACGCCTATGTGTATTGTGTAAAAGTTGAGCCCAGGCGTCGCTTTTATTCCTCACGGTGCAACGTTATCAAAATGGGGACCGAAAAAATAGATTTTTACTTTTGTACTGGAATAAATTCCAGAATCTGTACTTTACTTTTTTTTTTTTTTTTAAAGCATCATACACAAGTTACGTATGTGCAGGTATCGGACGTGTTGCAAAGATAAGGTCTGTTGACACACCCTGCTGGATGTGAGCTGACGATCAATGGCGTCCAGCGGGCCGGAATGGAGCCCAGATACTTCTTTTGATTAAGAGCCTCTGTTACGGCTGGCAACCGTTAGGTGCACACACACACACACACACACACACACACACACACACACACACACACACACACACACACACGCATTTGCGCGCACACACACAGGTAGCTTTGGAGCGTATACTGTGTAATCACTTTTAGCGAGACACAGATTGCGGCGTGCGATTGGTCGCCACCCGTGACCGGCGCGCCAACATTTGGGCCCGTCTGTCGTGAGGTGTGCCAATGCAATTTTCACCATTTTAAAAGTGGGACGCGCAATATGGCAGCAGGCTGCATGAGGCCACCAAAGGGATTGGGGGACGGGTGGGGGAGTGTAATAAGAGGTGGGGGGGTTCTTTGGCTTCATGGATTTTCATTTGGAAACCTTGCCCGTGTCATGTTTGCTGCAGAAAGAAGATGGCGCATTCGCTAAAAAAAATAAAATATTGGTAATTCTCAAACAGCAAGCTGCAGCCGACAAAATAATTTGTAATGAATTATGATGTCTCATTTTGAAAAAGTACATATGGCGATCAGGGCAGAACGCTGCCTACAAATAAACAGTGCTATGTGAGCCCCCCCCAGTAAATACTCTTAACAGGTCAGACATATACAGGAGCTCTGCATCTACATGTTTAACACCGAAGCCAAGCCACGGCGGATCGTTTTGTCAAAGGTTAAAGAATTCCACTTTTTGCTGGAGGCCATCCAATAATGTCATCATTTAATAATGTCATCACGGAACGAAGATGCGAGCTGACGTCGCCGTTCTGCTCCCGAGGCATGAAGGCCCTTTAATTCCATCGCCGGGGACGGAGTCGGAACCTTGACGGGCTCCCGCGCGGCCGCGTGATGGACGCCGACGCTCCCACGTGAGGCTTCGGGAGCCCGCAGGTTGAATGTAACACACGCAACTGCTTGGCCCCTGGAGGGGGCGCTTTTAAAGAGCCACAAGAAGCCCACTCGGAAGCTACAACGCCATACTACACATGCCGCCACCGTGACGCTAACATAATTTGTGTGCCACATCAACCAATCCTGCTTACAAATAACAAGCGTAGCGAGTGGCAGACCTCTGCCAAGGCTTCACACAAGAGAGATAAAAGCAAGAAGGTAAACTCCAAGCCATAAATTTATTGATGGAAAAGGAAAAACGTGGTATATTGAATATATTGTACGTATTTATATGTTCAATTTTTATTTAGTTCATGTGGACATCCTTTATTTTCATGACTATTAATAAATTGTTTTTCTTTTTTGGGAGGTAAAATAGATCGCACGCATATTTGGTCCAATATGAGTCCAAAATTATTGTGCTTATTATCAATACTATTTTTACGTGCAATACACACGATAGCTAGCAATAGCTATTTCTGTAAATGCACTTTTTAAAAATATTTGCATATCTTTGATATATTTATATGTCCAGTTGAAAATGTATTTTTATATTACATTTATTTCAGTTACAATATCCATCTCTCGATCCATCCGTTCAGTCAGTCACCGGGCAGTAAGCGGGGCGCACACTGAACTGGTTGCCAGCCAATCGCAGGGCACACATAGACGAACAATCATCCGTGCTCACAATCACATCCTCTGGACAATTTAGTGCGATCAATCAGCCTACCATGCAGGTTTTTGGAATGTGGGAGGAAACCGGAGTACCCGGAGAAAACCCACGCAGGCACAGGGGAAAACATGCAAACTCCACACAGGGAGGGCGGAGCCGGAATCAAACCCTGCACCGCTCTACTGTGAGGTAGATGTGCTAACCCGTCGTCCACTGTAAATAAAACCCTTCAACATTCTTTCCATTCAAACAAACGCGGTTGTCCTTGAGTTGAGCAATTGGAAATAGACAAGTATCAACATGCGTGCCAGTTGGAGCTGTAGGAGGACGATAAAAGCCGACGAAAAGTCTCACCATCTGTCCTGAGTGTGAGCGGCGTGGGCGGGCTGAGCACGCGGGTGTTGGTGGCCGTGTTCTTGAGCAGGCAGATGTAGCTGCCCACGTCCGACGGCTGCACCTTGGACACGTAGAGATTGCCCGTGATCTGCGAGATGAAGCGACGGCTGTCCTCGGCCACGAAGGACGGGAACTCGTTGAACACCCAGCTGTAGATGATTTCTGCCAGAAGGCCGACAAAATATTAGGAACCACGCTCAAGCCAACGTGCAGTATATTCCATATCCTGCTTCCCCGCCAAAATAAATAAATAAATAAATACATTGATTGATTGATTGATTGATCCCGACCCTGCTACGATTTATATCAGGGATGGTGAGGGGGCCACAATTTTTCATCAGTGCAATTAGTGGACAATTTTACTCTTTGTTTTAAAGTTCAACAAAAAACTAGAAAAAGCATTTTAAAAGGGTCAAATGTTCTGCCATTTTAATTGTTGGAAGAATTAACAGGGCAGAAAATAAGTGTGGATATTTTATATATACATATTTCCACACGCGCATGCACACACACACACACACACACACACTTGCATGTCATAAGTTGGTGACAAGAACAAATCCTTTTTCTTTTCAAATTAAGAGCAAATGAATTGGAACATCATGAAGCAATGCGTGAAAACAAAAAGGCTAAATTGTGTTATCGTGGCTTCTTCGCACTACTTTGTTTAGTTTTCTGCTTTTGCACGTTGTCGTGAGTGACGCAGCTTTCCTGCAACCGAACCAGAAATACCAGCAATGATGCTACATGCGCTATCTTCAGGAGTTGCTGAGTTAAAATGTGCCTCAAGTCTAAAAACCAAGTGACTTGGGAGTCACGCCGTGTGACAAGCCGGGCATACGCTCGTCTTATTGCTCTCAAACGGGTTTGGGATTGCCCATGCAGAAAGCTTTTGAGAGCAGCAACAACCTACCTTGGTGCTAGCTACTAGCAGGTGTTGTGGACGCACTATAAGAGCTCATACGTGAGCTGGACGAGTAGCCCAAACAACATTTATTGTAGCCTGGCCCAGCGGGAATTCACCGGAACGTCCAGATTACTCACTCTGGGCCAGGTTGGGCCATTGTTACTCCCAATGAACCACTGCTAGCATCAATATCGGCAGTGCGTAGAGGGACATTACACCCACGGGAGAATGTGGATGCTCGGACACTCACTGAAACCAACAATGGTCTCTCACTCGCGATATGAGACAAGACGGCCTTGTAATACATCACTGAGCTGTCCAGGGGACGGTCATATAAAAACTCATCTCATCTCGTCACGTTTAATCGAGTTATGTATTATCACTTTTGGGGGGAAAATGGCAACATCAAAACACATCCACAGAAGTCCGTGTACTTAAGGAGTTGTTGTGATGTTTTACAGTGGTTATTTTTGCATCTGAAATGTTACTTGAAAAAGCTGCCTGTATCGGGAATTAATTGGAAGTATTAATTAAGCCTGCAATGGAACGCTCGTAAATAGACTTAAATGAGCGTGAGAACAGAAGGCAGCTGAGCAACTAATACTTACAGAAGGCTTTCATTACCCTCGTTAGGTGGCAAAGGACGACTTGACTCCATATTTTACAGTCTGGATCAGCATTAGGCTCTTAAGTAAATGGCTAAAAGTAAATGTCCCGTCGCAGATAAAAGCCGCACACAGACACACACGCATGCGCCACTGTTGAAGCTGCTTGGAAATTTTTTTTGTGAAGGAGCAGCAGCTCTCAATGATGTTTTAAATGTTATAACGGATATTTTAACTCATGAATCAAAATCGTATCAAAACATTTCGAAAGTGTGCAATTAGTACTAATTCATCCATAGTGCGAATTAAAAATACCATCAGGTGAAAAATATGGTGAAATAAGAGATAAAATATGACAAATTTATATTAAAAATGAAGTTAAAGCGTCAAATAGAATTTCGAAATACGTTCCAAATGATATTTACAAAATTAATCAAATGAATCAGAAGAGTAGAATTTCACGCTAATTGCATGTTTCATGCATATTGGGACTCAAAAACGGAACAAAATAAAATTTAAGTTGCCAATACTAATTCACCCATTTCGTGAATCTCATTCACGATAAAAAGAAAAGAATGGATGCACACGATGCTGATTGATAGCACCAGCGTATTGGTGCAAATTTCACATTTAGTAACGCAGATTAAAGCTCGAGGTACTGAACACAAAGAGACAAACCTGAAAAAATGTAAATGGCGACTAATAAAAAGGATGGATGACACACAAGCCGGATGCTTTGTGTCTACGCTGCGCTCTTCTATATTAACACATCCGTCAACCATTGCGCTGAGGAGGGGGGCGGAGGGGTGGGGGGGTGAACTCGGCGACAAATTAATCTACTCAACGCGGCCTGACAGTATTTGCATGCGTTATCTGTCAGCAACTAGAGAGCGAGAGCCGGGCGGCGTCGGGCGCTTCAAAGTGAAAAAAATATTTGAAAATGAATAAAGTGCCGTGTCAGCGTCGATCACATCTGGAAACACTTGAACTCAATTTGGTGCTCGAAGCTTAACTAGGCGTGCGTTCTGCCTTTAATCTACTAAAAGGACTACTTGATAAAAGGATGGATGGGATTAGGCCGTCGTGTACACACTCGCACGCTTACTTTTGCTTGGTTCGTAAATCTTCCTGCTGAAAGTGCAATAAAGGTCTTGTCGCCGCCATAATGCAAGGTCATTTGCCACCTCCTCTGATCGATATCGACGTGAATCTGCCAGGCTGACCGAAGCGTGTTAATTGAAGGCCTTTTGGCCACAATATTAGGGACGCTCGCTTGATCCCTAAAGGGTTCTTGCTTCGTCGTCGCACGGTAGACTCAGTGGACCGATGGCGCCAAAGGCCTGGCGAAATTGGAAAGTAGGTTTCAAGGAAGCATGTTGATGCGATCGAGTGACAAAATCAATATCCTCACCAGGGTAACAATTTTACATCGACCAAACTTTACAAACCATTTCCACGCTATTTAGTAGTAGTAGTATTTAGTGGCGTGTGTGCGTGCATCGTAGCAAACGTGTGTGTGTGTGTGTGTGTGTGTGTGTGTGTGTGTGTGTGGCATCGCTTCTACTTCCAAAATAAAAGAATCTCCGTTATCTTTTCTCTCTCTTGTGACCCACTGAATGTGACAAATGCTTTGACCAATCACAAGCTTCGTGTAACAGTCGCATTTGCAGAGATACGTCAAGTTCACAAGCTTCTGCATTGTTTTGATGCAATGTGAACTCATCCAAGAGAGACACAATGCTCCCATCTGACTTTCCCTATTCATCATGGAACGGGGACAACACTCGGCTTAGTAATAATGACATAAACTAGGTTAAAAAAAAATCATAAAGCAAAGTGAGAATGCAAAATGCAATCAGTATTGATAAAAGCCACACGTCATGGATGTTCCGTGAAGCTCGACCGTGACCATGTTGGCAAATGACCTTTCCGACAGAAAAACACAGAGTGCGTTCTGCCATTGCACCAGCTCTTATTTTTATGATCAGATTGCACTCCACACGGAATGAACAGCACAGTTCAAATACAACGCTTGGAATGGTGCATCGACTGAGCACCAGTCGGTGGGCTGTTTTTGGTAGCAGGCCTTACAGAGGCACTGAACAAAAATATTTTATTGATCAGAGTCTGAAAGATGTTTTACCTTGGGAAAAAAGGGCCCTCTGACTCTACCTCTGTGTACATGTCAAAAATGCTGTCACAAGATACCTTGGTAAAAAAAAACAACAACAAAAAACTCTACAAGACAGAAAAATGAGGAATATAACAGCTTCTTCTGAAAGGAGAAAAGACCAGACAAAGAAAAGTCAAGAACTTTAAAAACAAAAACAAAAAAACAATCTTTTGCTCTCTGGGGGCTTTCTTGCAGTCACACTCAAATTATTTTATGCTTGTTTATGAAGTGTGGCTGTTACCTATAGCACGAGATGGCCAAAAGACATCGCGGGGCAATGCCACTTTACTGCATGCTTTTATTGTGAAGGTCTGAGCTTTGACAGGATGTCCAAAAAACCCCAAAACTGCTTCTTGAAGTGGGAACCGATGCTGAAGAGTACTCGGCAAACGCTCGCAACAGGTGCAGTGCAGCGGCGCATTGCGGCCGACGTATCCGAGTGCGTCCCTCACAAGAGCGTGCGTACATTAGAGGTCGGCCCGGGCCAGGTATGCTTTTATACATCGAGCAACGTTGACTTTCGTTGCTAATGACCCTGCAAATTGCCTCTCGAGGACGCCGTGTTCTGCTGCACGCTCGGATAGACGGCTGCCAGGGTGTCTGAGCCGCGGGAAAAGGGGAGCTTGTCCGCTCAAAAAACTCGATTGAAACGATGCTGCTCTTTATGTAAGCGTTGTGCTAACCACGTGGAGTAAAAATATTCCGATTACGTTCGAACGGATTTTAAATCCGTCCAAAAGTATATAGAAGTAGCGTATGATTCACTGGAAATGACGGTATTACTCTACTTACTCTTTTTCATTTGATAGTTTGCATAATTATTGCCTTGACGTGTTTCGTACAATATAACACGACCAACTTCGTTAGCCGAGCTAAATCACGGCCGAGGCCACGTTTCGCCTCACCTGGAGAATGCGGCGGCGGCGTGCACATGAGCACGACGCCTTGGCCTTCACGCACGGAGACGCCACCCCTGGTCTTTGCGCTGAACTCTCCGATGTCTGTAACACAACGCACAAAAAACATCGTGAACAACAAAAACGACGAGTTTTCAATGAACTTATGAACACGCGTGTTTTGGGAATGTGGGAGGAAGCCCAATCTCAAAGGCCCGAGCCGAGATTCAAATACATAAACACGGAACTGTGAGGCACACGCGCTAACCACTCTCGCGCTGAGGGAACACGGAATTCTGATGGTTTTTGTTGCTGATTGTGAACGGGATAGCTATCAGTATGGCCTTTCACGATGACTGGAAAGTTTTGGCCCTGGCGAATTTGATCACATCAATTATTGAAATTAGCCAATTTCAGTGCGAAAGGACTTAAATCATTTTTGTATTGTTTGGATTCTGCGCACGACACCCTCAAAACGAACTCGGTAGCGCCCCCTGGAAAAATCTGGTTCACCAGTTTAACACGAAATTAGGTGGGCTTTGTGGTCATGACAACGCGCATAAAAACAATTTACTGAGCATCTTTGTTCATCTGTCAAGGCAGAACAACGAAATGCTTTTCCGTTGGCTGGCATAAGCGACAAATACCTGCGTATTCAGTTTTGGTGACATGTTTGTTCGGCGGTGTGTTGCCAGACTTTGTGGAAAACATCGTCCTGGGCAGATGCACAGCGTTAAACTGTCACACTTTTTTTTTTCGCCTACGCTTTCTAATGTAGTCGGAGCAGGGCGTCAAGGTTTAATGATCCTTTCCAGGATCACCTTGAAAAATATCGACTCCATATTTAAATGCAGCTGCCGGTCCCGATGCTTTCCAAAAACTGCGCCGGAAACCGTACGATGTTGTTATATCTGTGATCTCGTCCTTGTGGTCAGGCCTTTTGCTCTCTCACCCCACTGACACAAACCAGTTGACCCCCCACTGATTTCTCCACATTGGCCTAAATTCCATCCTTGGCGTCTTGCCGCTTGTCAGGCTGCTCACCGTCTCCATCCTAGAGATGCTTGACGCCCCGTAATCATGCCTCATTTGTTCCATGCGACGACTATCGATTGAAGGCGCTCACCGCCCGCCCGCCGCCATCGTCGTCACGCTTGATTGACAAGCAGCTGTCAACCCCGCCCAGTCTCGTAATGCATAAATCCCCACTTATTGCTTGTCGGGGGCTTTAATGGGCTAACTAGGTGGCGATAAGACCGCAATGGGGTCGTCTTCTAATCATAAAAGGTTAGCGTGCGTGATGCTCGTAAATAAAAAGAAGCGACGGCGGCGTGATCAACAGTATGTTCTATTGTACAAGCAGAGTAATTACAAGGCTACAAAACAACTGCAGCACTGGCAAGACCAGATGGGATGCACGCTGCTATAAATAGCCCACATGCTGGGGAGTCGGTCCGGTCCTAATTTAATGAATATTGAATGGGCCAGAATGGGACCGAGTCTCCCACTGGTGAAACATGATAACAAGTCCTTCCAAAGCGGAAGCATTGTGGCTTGGAATATCCAATCAGTGCGACGGGATTTGCTGGAAAACATCTGCAGGTGATGCTTTTTTTTTGGGGGGGGGGGGGGTATTCAGGCCTCGGCAAAGCTGGTTTGCGTTTGTTCGCCTGCATAAATATGTATTGTCAGGAGCATGAATGACCAGTGTCAAATTAAACGCAGTGACAGGAAAGCGTAAGATGCATGCTGTTTTCCGCCAGCTGGCTTTTTCCAGCGGTTCATTTCAAAAATGAAATGTATGTTAGATGCATTAAACACAAAAGGGGAAAACACTTTTTATCATAAATATTTTCTTGTGTCTGCGATTGGCTGGCGACCAATCCGAGGTGTGGCAGTAAACTGGGATGAGAAGGATGAGAAAACAGACTGTGGTCCGGCACGTCTTTGTTTTGTTTTGAGGGGAAAAGCATATTTAAAACTGATTTGGTCGGAGCTCAGAGCAGTCAGGTGGAGAGAGGCCATTTAAAGATTTGAAAACAAATAATAGAACCATTTTATCTGATTTATCGACGGCATAAGCCATTCTAAAAGTATTTGCTCGTGACAGCCCGAAATGAAGTACAGTATCAGTCGCTCCACTGCGTGACACGATGTACGAAGCACGTGAATCAAGCAAAAAAAAAAAAAAATATATATATATATATATATATATCCTTCTTGTTGCATATTGTGTAGAGCTACTTTGCAGAAGGCAATGAGGGCATTGGCAAATGAGTTATAAGCCAATCAATATTTTTAAGTAATGCAGCAACAGTCATTAAGGAGTCATCTGACATTACAAGTCAACATATGTCTGCATGAAAAAAAAATTCTGGAAAAAGTGGTGCACGTGCAGTTGAAACTTTTCTTGGATGAACATAACATCTTGGAGGTCTTCCAGTCAGGTTTTAAGACGATGCATAGCACGGAGTCAGCCCTGTTACGCGTTTCTAATGACATCCTCCTGGCAAATGACAATGGAGACCACGTATGTCTAGTTTTATTGGACTTAACTGCAGCATTTGATACAGTGGACCACAGTATTCTGATGACTCGTTTGCAGCACCTGGTGGGCATTGGCGGTAGTGCTCTTGAGTGGTTTAGGTCCTATTTAGCCGACAGAACCTTTTGTGTCACCCTTGGCTGCTCTGAGTCACGCACCGCTCCCCTGTCATGTGGTGTTCCGCTGGGCTCAATTCTGGGGCCTCTGCTGTTCTCGCTGTATCTGCTCCCATTGGGTTCCATCTTAAGGAAACATGGCATTCCCTTCCACTGCTATGCAGATGACTGCCAGATCTATGTCCCACTGAGCAAAAAAGACGCCTTCTCATTAAAGCCACTCCTGTCCTGCCTGGAAGAAATAAAAACCTGGATGGCACAAAATGTCTTGAAATTCAATGAAAAGAAGACAGAGGTGATACTATTTGGTCCCAGGGGCCCTTGTACATCCCATCCTGTAGACTTGGGCCCCCTGTCTCCTTATCTTAAGTCAACAGTCTCAAACCTGGGCCTTAAACTTGACAGTGATTTCAAACTTGATCGGCAAATTGGTGCCGTTGTTAAATCCAGCTTCTTTCACCTTAGACAGCTGGCCAAAATAAAACCTCTCCTCTCTCATGAACACTTTGAGACAGTAATTCATGCCTTTCATCCCGGCTCGATTACTGCAATGCCCTTAACTTTGGAGTCAGCCAGTCCTCCATTAAGCGCCTTCAGCTGGTCCAGAATGCCGCTGCTCGCCTCTTGACTGGTACTCGTAAGAGGGAGCACATAACTCCTACTCTGGCATCCCTTCACTGGCTCCCCATACATTTTAGAGTTATCTTCAAGATCCTCTTATTTATTTTCAAATCTCTAAATAATCTCGCGCCACCTTACCGCTCTGAGCTCATCCGCCCCTACACACCTGCCCGGCGCCTCAGGTCTGCGGACCAGAAATTATTAGAAGTACCAAGAACTAGGCTGAGGCTCAGAGGGGATCGAGCCGTTTCTGTTGCTGGTCCCTCTCTCTGGAATGACCTCCCACCGAACATTCGTCAAGCTTCCTCACTGCCCATCTTCAAAACCCTCCTCAAAACTCACTTGTATTCTCTGGCATTTGACTCAGCATGACTTAGATTTGTTCTTGGTTTTACTGTTTGGTGCTTTCTACCGTCTTTATTACCGATTTGTTTTACTGTTTATTGTATATGTTAAATTGCTCCATGTACAGCACTTTGTATGCGGCGATGGCTGTTTGAAAGTGCTCTATAAATACAGTTGACTTGACTTGAATGTTTAAAAAACTTTTTTTTTTTTTTTTTTAAAACACTGTGACGCAACCCGCGGCAAACATCAGCAGGTGCTTGATGCTAATTAGCTTTGGCGGGCTTCAATCAGGACGCATTAACGTAAGCGCCATTTCTGACTGGTGGAATATTCCTGAGTGGATTGTGGCTACCACGGGTCTCAACTAATCACCGCGCGCTTAAAAAAAATTAAATAAATAAAATGACCTTATTAGCAAATCAAGCCTGTTATTTAAACGCACTTGTTCAGAAATTTGCAAATAAAAGTCTCCAGTCAAGGTTGATCCAAAGAGCTTTTGGGTTGCATTAATAACAGAGACAGCACAATATCGCATATCTAATGTCAAGACAAACAGGAGGCCATGATAAAATCGTTATGGCTCCTTCTAGCGTGTGTGTGACTTAGTACAACACAGTCATGGATAAGTATTTCACAACTACTTTCAGCGTCAGCCATTTTCAGACCCTTGTTTACTCTACCACATGATTTGAGTCGGCATGTTCGTGTGAGTATTGGTATATTGTCTGTCGACATGTTTTGCTGCATTGTTTTTGTTCTGCTATCTGTCGCACTGATGCTACATCTTAGCCCCTCTGCGGCAATTCCCATTACACTGGGAATCCAATTTCTGTCGAGTTCGTTCCGACAGCTGTTTTTAAACCTGTTTTTGTTGTGCGGAGTCCAAAACTGGTCTCCATTTTTTCTCTTGCACGCAAAATTTTTGAACAATATTAAAGGTGTATTAAATTTTGTTAAATAAAACACTGAGATGGAATAGATAAAAGCTTTGAAAACTAAAATAGCTGAAAATAAAATAGGACTTACAACGGTATGCCCGTGCTAAAAAGGTTCAGAGAAAAGCCAGCGATAATCCCCTTAATTCTGACTGCTCTCTTTCTGTTTGCACTTATTGATCGTATTGACCTATTGGGAGCTGCGCACACCTCCCACTGCACTCTCTCAATTGTGACTGCACAAACAAGTTGCCACCTCGCTGTCGATGAGTCCAATCGGAATCAGCTCTTACTACAGCTAATTTGTGGAATTTCGCTTTCCTGGCAAACCATGGAGAAAAAAAAAATAGACGTTCTATAAAACAATAGCTTGTAATCAGCATTTCAATTTTAGGTATAATCAGCATAAAAAAATTATTTATCTGGGGGGTTTTCTCCGAATTATTCCCCAGTGCTATGTGTTAGCATTAAGCTAGCAACTAGAAGGCACAACGTTTTATGGTTGTCCTTCACTCTTTTAAGTTGGATGTTTAGTTTGACGGTAAACTTCTACTTGGAGTGGGATTAAAGCCTCGTCTTGGAAAAATTATTCACCGTCTGCCAAGTTAAGTTGATTTCTACTCCTGAGTTAAAGGCTTACTGTAGATTGGCCTTGAAAACAAACAAACTGCTGGATACCTACGCCCCACAGACGGAGGGGAGGTGGTGGCGAGCACCTTCAAAGCAGCAGCTCGAGTGCAGAGCTCATACCCAAAAGAAGGCTGCGAGTGGAACATCTTTTTTGCAGGCGGCGTGACCGAAGCGTTCCCAGTGGCCTCCGGCTGCTCCGCTCCGCCGCCGCTTGGCCGGTGAGCCGTTGCGCAGCCTTTACCTGACCCAGCAGAAATTCTGCCAGCGAGAATCGACCCGGCGTAACCCCCATCCGGGCGACGAGGCGTTCATTCTGAGGAAGTCACGCATGACCTACGATTCTCATCTACGGCTGAAGAAGTGGAAATGTAATCTACTAAATTGGCTGCTGGGTTTTTTGGGGGTGGGGGAAATAACACATTTGAGGCTTTTGTGAGGGCAGGGGACCAAAACTTTTGTAGACATCTTGGGTATAAAGAAAAAAAACCCCAACATATAGTAAACATGAATATGCTAATTAGAGGCAGTTGACTGCATAGCAGGGCCTTTGGATTTAGCTAAAGCAACAAACATAAAACGACCAGTGTCAGTTCAATCAGACCTTTACAATCCGGGTCACGGCACCAATGAAAAAGTTCTGATTATACTTTCACATTGTACCTAGAATGCGGTCAAAATAAGAGTAAAAATAAGCACTCGACTGTATATCAGGGGTGCCCAAGTCTGTCCTCGAGAGCCATTATCCAGGATGATTTACATGTCCCCTGCCGCATAATCTCAGTTGAACTATTTAATGGATGCCAGAAAGATGGACACGCGGCCATTGAGCCTTTTTCTGTTAGCTGTGGAGGAAAGTCTGATGTGTACAAAATGGTTCTGACTCTTATTCTGTCTTGGCCGCCCTGACAGAGAAATGAAATAAAATGATACATGAGCCCATTTATTTTTTTCAAGGCAACGTCGAAGGTTGAGTTTGAAATCAAACTGGGCAGCGAACGTTCTGACGAGAGCGAAGCAGCAGACTTGGACAGATTTTAACTCTCGGTCCAATGGCAAATGTTTGTTCAAAATTCAACTCGACAGCCCCATACTTGCGTTGTTTGAGACCGTTTCTGCGACTCGGCAGCGTGATGAAAACAAGGCAACACGTTGGCCTTTAGTGTGAAAGCGCAACTTGAAAACAAGTAATTGGACAAATAGTCTGTCACCACATAAGGGAGGGAAAAGAGTCAATAAAGCGCTTCGCACGCATGCGGTCCACAATGTGACTCAAAACGTTGATGGCTTCAGTCGAACCCAGCAGCATTTCTGCTCTGTGCACTTGAAAGAATTTTGGCCAATGAAAACCCCGAAAGCTCTAGCGGCCTAAAGAAGAAATGGCTTTTTAAGAAAAGACCCCCAGTTCCTTTTTTTCTTTTTTTTTGTTCCCTGTGCACATAGTTCCAAGCTAATGGAGCCATTTGTTTCCTCGCTCTCTCCTCCCGCAAGCACAACACAACAGACTGTGAACTTTCTTCCTCCCTATAGGATCACCACTGAGGCCATTATGGTCTTGGATCGTAAAAACCAACAGTGTACTTGAAGTTGCGCTACTGTTCGGGAGCCCTGCAAATTAGAGGTGGAGGGTTGAAGCTGGGGATGGGGCGGGGGAGGGGGGGGGGTCACTGACCACCATGATGTAGCAATGAAGGGAACATCCTATCAATGCCGCTCGTCAGCTTCATTCGAGGAAACGCAACTACAAAGACATTATAGCTAATGATCCGGCAAGCCCCGAGTATCCTAACCTAATATTCCTTTCGCTCTTTTTTTGTTCCACGTGGCACCATTTTACTCCATTTGAAATCAACGAATTCATCAATCAGTGGAAAAAAAAAATTCTTTTGGGGAGGGGGGGACACATTTTGGAGTCAAAACCCCAATTTACGCCGTGTCAGTGCTTAAGTAGTGAAGTCCACGTGTTCCCCTTTTGTGTTTAATGCATTTTTCGAGAATAATCGTAGAGTCAATAGCAATTGCAATATTGAGCCTTGGGGAACGCAACTCTGCTGTTTTTCCAAATCGTTCAGCCCTACCCTAGACTGCACGTCGATCAATCAAAGGACACGAACAGATACTGATTTAGCCCATTGATGAATGAACGATTACGATTGACTGACATGTAGACTGCCCAGATGAGAGCTCAAATGAGTTCGAGAATAACAAATAAACATTGATGATTATTGCAATCTCATCCGGAGGCTTTTTTTAAGATAAAAAAATAAAATCTATAATAAGTGGACGTCTTGACATGAAAAC